>JAESVK010000636.1:50600-103082 GCA_017140935.1 Hamamelis virginiana
AAAAAAAAAAAAAAAAAAAAAAAAAAAAAAAACCTATCCTCAGATATTCAAAACATGACACTAAACCTACTCACATTTGAGGATTAATCAAATTGAAGGACAAAATATCTCATTCGGGAAGAGGGCAGGGGGGGAGAGGTTTTCATATTCGAGTAATTAATTTCATCTCATGGCACTAAAAACAGAGCAAAACAGATCTCATGCACCAATCCCCTGGCCCAGAATACATTTGTACTGGCTAGTTGTTCGACTTAAAGATTTACACTTGTATCAAATACAAACCTTTGATTCGTTGGCTACAAGTATCAAGAGTTGAGGATGAAACAGGGGAGTCTCTCTGGATGAGCTATTGAAAGAAATGTATAGGCTATATATATAGTATTATAGTGAAAGATTTTGGCATTTATCTATACTTAAACTTGAGAAGAATTGATGGGAATGTTCATATCTACAACTGGTTTGGCTGCTTCCCATTTGCATTTAATAGATTTCATTTGAATGAAAATGTTCTTTGTCTTGCCACGTCACACCCTCGTGAGGGCCACTCCTTGTGTCTATGTGGTAAGTCGAGCAATAAGACTAGCACCCATCATCATCTAAATTCTTCCAAGACATTATCATTATTGATAGAGATTTTAACCTGAAATACATTTGTCACACAGCGGAACAAAGAAGATTACATTTCTCAATGCAGATATAAGTAATCCACTCTATCTCAAATATTAGATTCATAGGGGAAACAAAGCAGATTACTGATTACATTTCTCACACCAGAACAATATTGAGCTAATGGTTTCATTCCCTACATAAAAATTGCGAGTTCCACAATCAGTGAAATGACAAACAAGCAAACATGAGTAAGAAAAATGAAGAGGAGAAACCAACAATAAAGGAGATGATAATTTTTCCCGTGCTGAAGTGATCTTCAGATTGTTTGTCACTCAAAATCAATCTATAATGGAACCCACCCTTTGCAACCTTGAGAGGAAAGCAAGAGAAAGAGAGAGAGTTCTGCATATGCAACATTAGAGAGGAGACTTACAAGTTGAGAAGTTTGGTAAAGCAGCCTTTCATTTTTCGATAGTCATAATGGGTTTTTATGAAAACCGACTAGCTCTTAGAACTATCTCAACCTGATTTTGGGCATAAAATTAGAACAAGAAAACACCTAATATCAACTCTAGTGTACATCCAAACCTTAACCAAAAATTTGGGCCAACCTCATAAACCGTGTTACATGAACCCTTTGCCTCACCCAAAGTACACGTGTCAACATGACATGACATGGACACGGCGATCACCCTATGGGATACTTCAAAATAGTAGAAAATCTTTGGAAAGTAGACAAATCCAATACTCAAACACATACCCGCACCCAACACCGTGCTCGAATCTTTGTAACATAGCTCAAAAAACCCAGTTATGATGCTTCCTAAACAGACCCTGAGTTAATTCAAACAAAACAAAGTTTCTTCATTTGAGACATAACAAAACAAAACAAAAATTCCACTTAACTGAGCCAAATACATCTATTCAGCTCAATTGAGGTGAATTTTTTTATATTTTGCTAATAAAATGAAAGCAAAATAATACTAACTGTGATCAATAACATTAAATTAATAGATCATTACCTCCAAACTGTGGCTAAAAACGACACTGTTCAACAGAACTTATTAACATAGCATTCATAATTTCTTTTAAGGTTTTATTTTTACGTTCAGTAATACCATTTTTCTTAGGTGAATATGGTGCAATGGTTTGATGTATGATTCCATGTTTAAGTCACAATAATACTTCAAATTCCAAATTAATTAGGGAGATTCTGTCTTTCTTTTAATACCAAACGCACGACAAAGGGACCTGCAGTGGCATCTTCATTAAAAATTTTCATTACCATGGAGTCAGGACCGTCAGGCACAGTTAAATTAGAAGGTAAAAGGAGAATATCTCTAGCTACAGAAAGAGGAAGTAAAGTATGCAGTCTACTGTAGTTATTATTACAATCAGTACTCAATAGAAGCAAATAAACGTAAACCATCAAAATAGTGGCCGCCACCACTGTGCATAGAGTTTGCTTGATGCCAATTCAACATCTCTCCTCCCCTAATGATGCGGCAAACCCTTGCTTCCCATTTACTTCTGGCCCTAGGTATCAGAATCTTTGCCTCTGGATTTAGCTCTCTTAGGATACCTATGCGGTCGTTTTGATGCAGAGATTGAGCTGGACTCTGACTCATCTCCGACTTCAACCCGATCGGCAGCTTGAGCCTGATGCCCTGTTGGTGCTTCCGATACACTACCGGAGAGAAGGATAGCCTGAGCATTCTGAAGCACTCCGGTAAGCTCCTGTTGGGCAGGGGGACCCCCATCGGTACCTGCGACAAATGTTGATGGCGCTGGAGCAACGGGAGCGACAGAAGCTTCTCTTCCAATCGCAATCGTAAAAAGTTTGCGAAATCGCTGGGCCGAAGACTTGTCACTTACCGCAGCAAAACCCTGGATCTTCTCCTTCGCGAACTGAGCCAGAGCAGCCCTGACGGCCTCAGCGTTGCAGTACTCGGTCACGATCTCATCTCGAACTCGCGTTCCGAAGAGATCCACTGCCTGGGAGAGGTACTGGTTAGTCTTGTGGTGCGGCTGGACTCCCTTACTAACGCAATCTTTGACATAGGCATCCCAACTTCGGGCCACCAGGTCCTTCGGGTCCACGGTTTGAAACTGGGCCATGGCAGGAAACTTCTCATCCAGGAGAAGAAGCTCAGCTTCCCGCTTACTCTCTGCAACAACAATCCTCCTTATGTACCCCGCAATCTTGGTGTCCCACTTGTGGACTATCTTCTGCTTCTCTTGGGCATAATCAATCTGCTGAGTGTTGAAGAGCTGGACCCAAGCCATCTGAACTGGAGTGCGAGAAGCACCCCCCTGTTTCTCGAGACGACTGATGGTAATTTTCTTGACAGCAGCCTGCCCCTGCGGGCCCTTGATCCAAGTGCAAAGAAGGATCAGATCACTGATAGTAGGATTCATGATGTGCTGGATGACCCCAGCGACCCCGGCGGTGGCGAGGAGCCTTTCAAAGATACCCTGCTGAGCATAAGAGGCTAGGGGGCGGATGAGCTTGAGAAAGAGATCGACAGTGAGATTGCAGTCGAGGATGGACTGAACTGTGAAGCGACTCAAATCCCTAAGAGAGGCGGCGAATGGCTGAAGAGCATCCGTGACCTTCTGCTGAACCTCGGCGTCGGAAGCCTGCGCTATCAAAGCACCACTAGTACTTGCCATGTTAGACAAGAGAGACGGTAAATAATAAGAAAGTAGAGTAAGCAATTAAAAGTAAATGCAAAGTAAGAAGCAAAGAGAAAGGATGCAAGGCGACACGATCCGGCGAAACTAGGGAAGCGCAGAGTATAAGGGCAACTCAAGATACGAGAATAAATAACCTCCTTGATAATTCTATTAAACTTGTCACAATTTTGATTCAGTACAGAGGAATAATACTTTACTATATATACGAGACAATGGATTGAGGCACTCTCTAATTCTCTCAAAACTAAAATATTGGAAGCAAAATTCTTTTGTACATCATCACAAAAAAAGCCTCTTCCATCTCTTTAGGCCTCGTTTGGATAGGGGGAATCAGGGGCGGGAATGGAATTGCATTCCAAATCAGAGTGTTTGGATTGTTTAATTGCGGCGGAATGGAATGCAGGGTACCTCGCGGGTTTTTCTAAGCTCCTTTCTAAGATATTTGGGTTTGAAGAGAGGAACTTTGACACCAATAGAACAGAAAAACTCAAGTTTGGGCACAAGGGTTTTCTACGGATCGGCCTTAAGAAGGCTTGGGCATCACCTGATGAGTCTGGTGATTTGGGTATTGGTGAATCCACGATCTCCGAGAAGGGTGAGGACAGAGTCCGCTCTCTCTAGGGTTTCAAAGGGTACCTCGCGGGAAACAGATATGGCAGTTTTTAAGGGCAACCCACATGAGTTTATACGATAAGACACTGTGAAAGACTGTTATGATGAAAATGGTTTGATGGGTAATATTGTAATTTGAATAAAATCCAGTCGAATGTTGGCTGAGTCTCCCACTACCCTTCATTTTGGGAGCAGTCTTTTGCAGGGGAAGCTAAACATTTGTTCAAACTAATATTTCCATCATTATATAAATGTGAAGATGGAGGGTTTGTAAAAGGACATACTGTGATGCAGTCATGCAGAGGCGGTTGGAACTTGCAGCGAGGAAGAAGAATCTGATGACACTGGTTTTGGATGGCTCATGGGTTGCTTTCTAGGAGTGTGAATACGCAGCTACCTCACCTATTAAACGTTTTTGTAATTGAAAATGTTGCTACCAAAACGAGAGGAACGAGAATTGGGTTCAGGGTTTTCTGGTTTTGGAAGGAATCGTTTTAATTAAAGACTCCTGTTTGGACATTGGGAAGCATCTACAATCCTCTCTAAGAAAACTACTGTACTTTATTAATTACAAAAAACTAATAATAATAATAATCAATTTTAAAATAAATTTTAAAAAATTAATTATTGAATTAAATATATATATTTTTTATAAATGTCATGTTCCTAAAAATCATAGTGAGTTATCGATTTAACAATGTCACTGATAAATTTATTTTTTCAATTTGAAGAAATCATTGTAATTTTTTATGAGCATATGACATTCATAAGAAATATCTCTAACCTAAGGATCATTTTATATTCATCTATAAATGTAAATTTTTTTTGGGGAGATTTCATTAGGTAGGGTCGTTGGGATAAACCACAAATATAGGGAAGCAAACTTTCCACCTTTGTGCCAATAGAAAATGGAAGATATTGGAATTGATACTTCCCTCGGGATATAGGAAGAGGTCGTTAAGTAGGACTTGATTGGTTTCTCTCTCCCTTATTTTTTTCCCTTCTTACTTTTAATCAATTTCCATTTTCGTATGAAATAAAATTTCATTACTGTAGCTCATTTTTCCCCACTTTTTGGTGCGTTCATATAGAAGATGTCATAAATTAGGCACCAAGGCTCAGCATATAGCACTCTATAAACTCAGTAAAGTCCAAGGTAACACACACACACACACACACATATATAAAATTAAATATTTGTCGAAATTCAGCCACAAATTCTCGCCAACAAAAATCGTTTATACAAATAAATTCATGGAGTAAATACCATCTCACCAAAAAATATCAGTGAGGACAAAAAAAAACCACTTCCGGTTAGCAAACAATGAAAGTTGGACACAGCAAATTTTGAAAGTTCAAATATCAAACTAGAGAGAAAGCATAAGCTTTGAATTATAAAAAAAAAAAATCGAAAATCTTGAATGCCAATTTAGGTTTCAGATATTAAACTTTAGCAACCGACAGCCTCTGCTTATGTACACGAGCTTTTGTTATTGAATACAGGTGAGGTCAAGTATCAAACTATGTACAGAAACATGAGAATTTCCGCAATCACATCATTCTCACTGCAATAGTCTTTCTTTGGGATAAGAAAACTAAAAAGAAAAAGAAAAAAGAATCCACATTCTGGAGGATGAGTACTTCAAACCGCTAACTCCAAAACCTGAGGAGAAAAAATGAAACATGAAGATGCCTCTGTGAGAGAGAGAGAGAGAGGATGATCTTGCATCAATATTCAGAAGAATGAAGAAACGAGGTTATCACCTCGAACGACATCCTGTTGAGTCTTCTGAGCACAGTCGTTCAGAAGTCTGATCGTGTAGTCAGTCCATGCATAGTTGAACAGCGAATTCAATAAAATCTTGTGTGTCAAAACAATGCACTTATCTTCCTGGAGGAAAAGACTAGCAATTTCTCAGCCAACAAGAGTTCGTCACCTGTATTGGCAAAGCCCATACTATCAGCATGTGCGTATCATGTCGTGCTGTGAACAAGCTTTCAAGTATGAAATCCCAAAATTTGCAAGTTCATTGATATATTGGAAAATTTTAAATATATCAATATTAGCATAACTACATTCCAAAATCTCAAACTTGACCCAAGTGGAATGAAATTTTCAAAATTTAGCGAAATTTAAAAATATCGATGCAAAATGGATATATAGAAAATGAATACTTTAAAATTACTGTACAAAGATGGAGTAGAACGACGTTGACCTGAAATTCCTAGAACTCATCCATTTAAATCAAGGATAATCAAATCGATAACACCTAGCTTCTACAGCTTAGTTTTATGTTTCATTAACATTCAGATTCATGTATTTCTCTTCCACATTTCACATTTCCCCATACCAAAATTCCCAAAGAAATATAGAACCACCTTTGCTTTTGGAAACCCACTGCCTTTTTCTTCGGAGAACGTTCGACTTCCACGTCATCACAGTTTTTTCCACAATGAAAAGAGATGCAGCGACTTCTATGCTGTCTTTCGAATATGATGGACCAGCAATATCTGTATATTCCCCACCCCACCCCCACCGCAGTCTTATCTTCTACTCTTATTTCTCTCCATTCTCTTATTCTTCAAGAATTTCTCTTTTCCTCTCTCTCACTAAAATCCATTCCACCTCCTTATCACTGAATCCTAATCAACTTGGGTTCTTCCTCTTTTCTTTCTTTTCTTTTGGTAAATGGGTTCTTTCTCTACCTCTCCCCTTAAACCCAGCATTTCTCTATACTAACTCCCTCCCATCATCCTTTGGGAGATAACCCAAAGCTTGAGGGGTTCAAAGGATATCTTACATCAGTTTGGTATCAGAGCAAACAATCCTATCTTTTTCTAAACTTAACAATTCCCTTCTAACAAATCAATGCTTTGGAGACAAAGACTGAGATTGTTGTGGTAGCAGAGGAAAACAAAAACGAAAAGACACTGTTAGACCCAAGGAACTCAAAGTAGTGGCTGAAGTGCTGAACGTATTGTTGATTTTCACGTTCATGGCCAATCCCAAGGATGGCTTTATTTTTGCAGACCATCCCAACCATTGATTTCATTATTCTAAATAGATTCAATAGGACAGATGAAGAGATGGAACCCCAAATGTCATTCTTGTCACTCCAAACCAAGAAGGTGACGTCATATTAGCTAGCAGCAAACTTTATCTCCTACTTTAAGGATGTAAGTCCAACGCCTGAAGATTCTTATACTTCAGCACCATAAAACTCCAAGGTCGAGTTATCTCGAGGAGAGTGATGCAGAGCATGCTCACATGAATTGGCCAAACAGCATCAATATGGAATATTCTTTGTATTGGAATGATTATAATCCAGATGGGAGTAGAATAAATTAATGTAATTCGTAGTTATGATATATAGTTAATATTAGAAGTTCGTTAAGAATTAAGTCATGTTTTAGGGTTCTTATGAATTTTGTCAATTAATTTAGTATGAAGTACCAGTGGTAGAAGTAACTACTTGCTTTTCTTAAAAAGCATCTTAGCAGCTTCTCTTGGAAGTTTCCTAGTAGCTTCTAATGGACGTTTGTGATTACTTCCTTATGAAACAATCTTTTCCATAAAAGGATGTAACATGTACTCTTTTAGGAGATTTTTTGAGAGGAAATGAAATTGAGGATTTTACTAGGGTTACTAGTATTGTCTCCCCTGCCCCCTCCTTTCTCTCTGTCATATTATCCTCTTATTTCTCTCTATTCTCATGTACTTCAAGAATTTCTCTTTCCCTCTCCATTTTTTTTTTTTTAATTAAGTAAATTGTCTTATAAAAAAGAGCATAGAGAAGGCCAAAGCTTCTGTAAACACAAGGTATACAAAGAAAACAAATATTAAAAAGGAAGCGAATCCAAAAAATTGGCAAAATAAACTCAGTTACCAAAACTATTCAGTCTTTCCTCTTCACTAAAATCCTTCCAACTCCACCTTTTCATCATTGAATCCTAAACAAATTAGGCTTGTTCTCTTCCAGCTATCCCCTTAACCTATTAGTTCCCCATCCTAACTCCTTCCCACTAAATTCTACACAAATCTCACCACCTTCGTTTGCAAGACAGTCCATAGCCTTAAGTTTCAAAGGCTGTCTGTCCTACATCACTACTCCAATGCAAAAGATATTAGGATATCATCACAATCTGAATATCTTCTCAATTCTCAAGAAGCATATGGCTCAACTTTCTCCAACAAGATGGAACTGACAACCCCAAGCAGCATGGCCTTTCATTAACTAATCAACCAAACAAAGCAAACCAAAGGTACAAATTGTACTACTTACTTTATAAAGGGGCCACAAGAAGATGATATGGTAGTTAAAATTATCAGTGGCCAATATATCAGTTTAACTAAACTCTTTCTTGAAGACTTTTGTTTCACATTACTATATTATAATTTTATCAATAATTATTTGAGTCATCGGTCCTTGTGTGAGATAAGATAATGTTTAGAAGGAATCTACTTGCTATAATTGTTTTACAAAACTCATGAATAAGCTTAATCATGGAAAATTGAGATTTAAGATGAATAAAGATTATGGTAAAACTTTCTTTCTAAAAGCGCAACTGTGGAGGTTATGAGCCACAAGAGAAAAAACCCTTTAGATAACTTTAAGCTTGGTTACAGTTTGCTCTCCTAATCTTATATAGTTTCTCCTTTTCCCCAGCCTATTTCTTTCTCATCCAATTTAATATTCTCTAAGGTTGTAAGTAAAAAGCATCACACACGCTCATGTTAGCGCGCACGCGCACATTTTTAAATGGTTTCCATAGTACGAGGACACTTCTTCTATAGTTTTCAGTGGTATTCTCTAACATGATCTCCCATTTTCTTCTGGCTTTAAGAGCTGAAGAAAATGTGAGAATCCTACAATTCAAGCATACACTACCCCAATCAAAAGAATTTGACAATAAGCCATTATGCTTTAGAAATTTACTTCATTTTCTTTTTATTTTGATACCAAAGCTATGCCCGAGCATCTTCTAGGCAGACTGATTGCACTGAGGTGATGACCAGAGCTATTTATAGGGACTTACTATTCATTGGTTAACACTTTGCCTTTCCTCCATTAGAGGAGCACAGGCCCAATTCAGTATTTCAAGAAAATGAAGTAATAAGTTCTTATTTTCTGTTTTTCAAGGGCAGTAGGAACCTACGTTTAAGCTGTTCTCCTTCAAACTTTCCAGTGACTCAGCAAGCTCCACTTGTTTTGATGCTGTTGCAAGCAGCGCCTACAAAAGTAACAGTTCAGTTCCAACAAACTTTAAGAAATCAAGACGAGAATATTAAAATCTCTGGGCACTATACACTTTGTGATTACCCATAATTATGACCAAAAAGGGTAGAAATCTTACTTTCTTTGTCTTCTGTAAGTCGTATTCTATAGATTTAATGCGACTCAATGACTCAAGAAGCATATCCTCTTTCTCCTGAGGAATTCTTGTAGGTTTGTTAAACAGCTCAGTTACCGATGATTCTAAATGTTGCAGCCTCTGCCAGCATGGATTTAGTACGTCGTCTTCTATAGCTGGCGAAATGTGTTGTTCTTGAGAACTCAGATCTTCCAACTTATGTCTGCATTGGTTTTCTACCTGTTTGTCTGCATGTCTTACCCCCAAAAATCTCCCCAACCCAGGGAGTGCAAGAAATATACATGCTAATAATTTGAGTATGAAGTGAACCACTAAACTCGTTCCTCGAGGAATTAATGTCTTCAGCAGCCTTCTTTGTGCAACATTATTGGTCAAATCATCTGCCATAAATGCATGTTCAAGTTATAATGAGATCTAATGAGAAGCTCTTGCACTGGGAAAGAAAAAAAGAAAATTATGAAAACTATAGAGCCCCTCGGCAATGAATATAATAACTTCTCCCATAACAAGAAATTAATGAACTTGGATAGACTAATTCAGAAATTATGAAATGTTTTGGTTATAAATCACTTCTGAAAAAGAATCATATATAGCTACCAGAATTAAAGTTTTTATTGGTCAAGAAATGTGCTAGAAGAATATTGTATGGGAAATTACATGCCTCCCAACTTTGCATTGGACTGAAAAGCCAGCACCAAATACATTCTCAAAGGCCAACATATAAATGCTACTTGTAGACAGAATTTAAGATAAAGTAACATAAAGGTTTTTTCTGATGAAAAGGTATTGGGGACAGAAAGATACAAGACAATCAAGTAATCTTTTTTTTCCTTTTCCCAATTATAAGAAACAAATTTCCCTCCCTAACAGTGCAGTTATTAACGGGGTTTTCTTTCTTTCGTTCTTTTTTTTTTTCGACTATAACATACATATGACAGGATGATGTTTATTTTATCTGCACCAGCGTTTCAAATATCAGCCGTTACATATCGTATCAGCCAATACATAATGGAAATACAGTCTAACAATACGCAATACGGGCCGATTCGTATTGTGTAAAGGAAGGAAATCACACCGTAACAGTCTGATACCGTTAAGTATCAGTGAGTATCGGGACAGTACCATTACTGATACGATCCCTTTTCACGACAACTCGCAAAAATTGCTGAGAAAGTGACAATGGACAAGAAGTTTTAGCCTTTTTTTTTTTTTACAAAGAAAATGTAAGATTAGGGAGGTGAGATTCAAATGGAAAGTGACAGTGGACAAGAAATTTTAGCCTTTTTAAAAAAAAAAAAAAGAAAATGTAAGATTAGGGAGGTGAGATTCAAATGCACGAGGTATTTTGGGAAATCAGAAGCAAGAGTAGCAGAGGGGAGAAAAAAACAGAGAGAACTCGGTGTCAAGAAGTAAAGGGCCTTGATTCCGTTGCTGGTGACATCACCAGCCAACCAAGCCTATTGTCGCCATTGCAGTCGCTGCCGTTGGTGGTGAGCTTCAACAGTCACCAAGGCTTTCCCTTAGTGTGTGTGTGTGTGTGTGTGTGTGTACACAAAAGCGCTAATATAAGGTGCACCTGCTGCTTCTTGCATCAAGTGCCCTCTTGTAGAGCCACTTGCAGTGCAAATTTTAGAAAACTGAAAGTTGGATTAGATACTCCAATCATGTATGTCATGCCTGCCAAAACTCACAGTTATCCAACGGTTGATTTTTGAAATATGTAACTTTGAAAAACTGTGACTTTTTTGTTCTTTAAAATGTTATCATATTTTCACAGTTAGTTTTCTCAAAAACCAACCGTTGGATCACTGTGTTTTTTTGCAGGCATGACACACATGATTGGGGTATCTAATCCAACGATCAGTTTTCTAAAATCTGCACCGCAAGTGGCTCTACAAGAGGGCACCTAATGCTAGATGCATCAGGTGCACCTTATATTAGCACTTCTGTGTGTGTGTGTGTGTGTGTGTGTGTGTGTGTGTGTGTGTGTATATAGAGAGAGAGAGAGAGTCCCAATCTAATAAGCATATGTTGACTTTCGCAAAAATCAGCATGAAGCTCATAGGGAATTGTGGGATGTATATTTTGAAAATCCGACTGTTGGATTAGATACCCTTATTATGAATGTCATGTCTGCCAAAAATTACAGTGATTTGATGTAGGTATCTCAAAATACAAACTGTGAAAAATTCTAACAACTGAAAACTATCACAGTTTTTCTCAGTAACATATTTGAGAAAACAACTGTTGGATCACTGTGATTTTCAGCATGCCTGACATACATATGCATAATATCTAATCCATCGGTCAATTTTTCAAAATATGCATCCCACAATCACCTATGAGTTTCATGCTGACTTTCGCAGAAGTCAGAATATGCTGATATTGCCTGAGAGGATCAGGCGCACGCGTGCACGCACACACATATATGTATGTATGTATGTATGTATTGTGCAGATTCGGCACAAATTTTATATTATGAAGAATAATCTACACTTTTAACTCCATTCTCATATATCCATGTCCACCCTTGGATACACATTGAGTGTTCAACCTTTAACAACAAAAGGTAGTTAAATTCAAAACGCTTAATGCATTCTCTTTTGTAGCATAATAACAAACATCTGATCCACACTCCTTCCCAATTTTGAGGCTAATCATAGTCACTCTACATCTAGGAAGGAGAGATTCAAGTACCAAGTTTTAGCGAGTTTGCCTTCAGATGCGAGGAGATCTACTAAGTGCAAGGTAGCTCGCCATCAGGTAAAATGGAGAATGAGCTCATCTATGATGCCAAGGCCACCGCTACGACTCACTAATGGCTATAATAAATGCACGGCATTAATAACCATAATAAATGTGTTGTATTTCCCACACGTCAGTGACACATCATCCTCATTTACTTTTAGAAAGGTTAAGGCAAGGGTCCCTCAACCCTCTTCGCTCTAGCGAAGAAGGACCTCGTTTCAATTCCTTAAATCCATGTCCCTAGAGCCATCACAAATAGGGCAACATCGATGACCAATAACTTCTCCTTAAAGAGAGATGAGTATCAACCTCACCACGTCCAACATCGCGATCTAAATAGAGTTTCTTGGCCCTACCACTGACCCAAGCAGGCATATTGCAACAGGGCATAGTGCCTTAGGCACATCTGAGGGGACTCGGGAGTTATGTAGCTTGATATGCATTGTTGACTCATTCCCTAACAACTAAAGCTTTTAGGGTCAAGTGATGTTCTACCATGGTATCACAGCTTTGGTTTTTGGGAGGTTTTGGTTTCAAGTCTTGCCACCTTCATCCATCCCTTCAGTTTATTCGTTTCGTTGGTAGTTTATCGATCCATCTCTCTATGTGAGAATGGGGTTCGCACATGAGGGTGAATGTTAGTTTGATATACATTGTTGACTTATTCCCTAACACCTTAAGCTTTTGGGGGTCAAGTGGTGTTCTAAAAGCATTAGTGTCCACCATCAAGATAGGCATCCTCAAGGAGAATGTTCTCCCCTATCAAAGGCAGCCACCTTAGAGTGGGCATCTATCCTAAGATGAGCAACACAATCAAGGTGGGGAGAACTTGATGGGAACCTGAGGCCCGAAATCAAGTGCAGGGCATGTGACATCCTCATAGTGCCTTATTTTGAGCATTTGGAAAGTCCTGGCAAATAGCTCATTCAATTATACAACTATCTCATCTCCTTTCTTTAAGTCAAGCTTGGAGTAATGGGAAACTAAGCCAAGTGGCATATTCAGGATTAGTTTAAGCCTAATTTGATAGACCCAAATAAAAATCTCACAATGAATATGGATTTAATACAAAATAAATAAAGGTCCAATCCAGCCCAACAAAATAAGCCCATTCATATAAAACCATTAGATATAGTTATATACACACTTGATCGTAAGAACAGAGTAGTAGAACCATAGTTGTGATAGGCGCAAAGCACAGGCGGGCCCAAGCATTGGGCGTGGCTTCAGGCAAGGAGAGGCGCATTTCCTCAAACCCCAAAAAAGCGCGCCTGAGAGGGGCTTTTTGCAAGCGCAAGGCACAATAAAAGCACGCCTGATGGATCTTTGGCTCTTTTAGCAATTTTTTTTTATCTTCGACTCTTTTAGCAATTTCTTTTTTATTAAAGCTTATATCCCAGTCATTAGATTCTGTGTGTGTGTGTGTGTGTGTGTGTATTCATACACAATGCCCGGTGCATGTGTCTCTATATGTGGCAGTATGGGTGAGCTTCGACCTTAGTCAAAGGTGCCTTTCTTTTCTTGTTTTTGTCAAAAAAGGTACCTATGTTCAGTGGGCTGCACATGTATCCTATGTACGTGGCAATGTGGTTGGGCTTTGACTAAGTCAAAGCTGCCTTAGTTTTCAAGGACCGCCAATTATATTATTAATACATAATATTAAATTATATTATTAATTTCATATATTACACAATTTATTATATATAATGTCATAATATTTATTTTAAGTTTATATCTTTTTACTTTATAATTATGTTTAAAAATTATAAAAATGCTAACAAAAATTTGAAATTATATTAAGAAATATGTTAAAATTAATCAAAATGTTATATTAAATATTAAAAATTATAAAAATATGTTAAAAATTATTATAAAATTTTTAAAACATGTTAAAATTTCTTAAAATAATTTTTTAAAAAATATAAAAATTATAATAAAAATCCATAAAAAATTTTAAAAAATTGTAATAAAATTCTAAAAAATTATTAAATTTAGTAGAACTCTCTGAAAACATTAATAAACATTAGTATAGGTTAAAAACATGTTTATTTATGCTTTTGGGGATTGGTGTGCATAAAAAAACAAATAAACAAAAAATATGCGCCTCACTTCCGTGAGCCCCACATTTTCTTGTTGCGCCTTGCGCCTAGGCCCCATGAGTTCTTTGCGCCTAGGGTGTGCCTTGCGCATTTAATAACTATGAGTAGAACCAATGTCTCCTAAATAGTTGATTATCTTACTACTCAAACTTAAGGAAATTGGAGAAAAGAGTGCATCATTGCACAAGCAGGAGGTGGCTAAAACTTATAGTAATGCTTGCTGCAATTAGGACAATAAGTTGGTGCTGGTAGTGGGTAATCTTGTTCTTTAAGGTGTCCAATAAAATGGAAACAAAGCAGAGAGCTGGCTGGCTGAACGATAGCAATGAATTTTGCTTCAAGAAAAAGAAATCTTTGAGTCTCAGTCCTTGAAAACAAAAACTTAGAAGTTTAAGAGAGAGAAGTAGAGTAAGAGAGAGTGTTAAATTTGGGAAGAGAAAGGAGTAGCGGTTGTAGCATTTCAAATCCAGATTTCAATCCATTTTGAGGTGAGTCTTCTATCTCATTTTATTATACTTTAATTTAGAAACAATTTAGTATAATATATATATACACACTTAAAATCATGGTTGTCCAAAATTTCATTTAAGCTTTCATGGCCATTTATGATAAAGTTAATTATTTAGTAAAAATGTGATAGACTTAAAGTTCTAGAAAAACTTATATGAGATTCTTATATAATAGAAAATCTTCAAATTCAATGTTAACACTTATAGATGACAAATTGAATAAAATTTGATTGTTTATAGATTTCAGCAGAAATGATTGTATCAAAAAATGCTAATTTAGCCCAAAATCAGCAAATCAGGTAGTTACCGTTGGATCTAACGGGTGGCTAAGATAATTTCTTGGCAAAAAAAAAAACCACTCAGGTCACTTAACCTCATTTAACCGCTCCCATAACCCGCCGTCTCACCTCCCTCTCTCTCTCTCTCTCTCTCTCTCTCTCTCTCTCGTTCCGGCACCCTTCACTCTGGCGAAACCCAACCAGGTATGCAATGGTTTTTTTTTTTTTTTCCCCACCTTAAACGAAGAGCCAATTAAAGATCTTTCTCTCGTTTCAGCACCATTGAAGCTCTCCGGTAAGCAAACTTCTCGCCTGTGAAACTCCACAAGGTATGCAACTTTTTTTCTTTTTCTTTTTTTCAAACCCTAAACGAAGAGCTAATTGAAGATACATTATAAATTTTATTTTATTTTTTGATAATCAACAATTATATTAAAAAGCCAAAAGAGGACAAGAAGTACTACTTACAAGAAGATAAAAATAAAAATAAAAATAAAAACAAAAAAAAACAAAAAAACCAACATACTCAAGGATTACAAATAGCCACCCAATTATCCCTAATGACAAACAAAGGAACACCCTTAAACTCTCTCGTCACTGAAACCCACAAGGAGGTTAAAAAACAAATTTTATCCCACAAACTTTGAATAGACTGACTTTTATCATAAAAAATCATTGCATTTCTCTCAAGCCAAATTACCTAGAAAATAGCCAAGACAAAACACTTCCATACAATGGAAGCTCTCAAAGAAGACTCAAAAACCTTAAAAACAATCTCCATCATCTAAAAAACATGTTGAGGAACAACCCAAAGCTCATCACCAAGCTGAAACAAGAAACACCACAACTCCCTGGCAACCGGACAGTGTAAAAAAAGATGATCGATACTCCCTCTCCACAACACATCACACACCACTGTGGAAAAAGATACCAACCAGACATTCTCCTCAGAAGAAGGTCATTAGTATTAATTCTTTTATGAGCCACTGACATTATAAATTTCTATTTGCATCAAGCTAGAATATCCATCTAGATAATGGAGCCATAATTTTTTTAATTTTTTTAAATCCAAAAAGTTTTCTAGAAGTATCTTCCAATAAAAAGTTAAGAACGGACAAAGCCTAAGAATCATATTCACCAAACAAGTCATAAATTACTCCCCTCAAATTCATATCATCAGGCCAAAAAATTAATTAAGGCCAAAGCCCCAAAATTAAACATTATGACTTTTAAAAGAATTCCCTTATGATAAAAACTAAATTCAGGATGGTTGCTTGTAGTGCCAGTACGACTGTAGGAGTCATGCGACGGTTTTGATGCGCTATTTGAAGATATGCTTCTCTGGGACCCAACTCCACTATTGTCCAACTCACAGGTGCTAGAGCTCCAGAAGTCCTCTGATAAACCGATGCGCTATTTGAAGATATGCTTCTCTTGGACCCAAGTCCACTGTCCATCTCACGAGTGCTAGAGCTCCAGAAATCCTCTGATATGCCAGATTTCTTCACTCTTTAGCCTCGAATTCGCAGTAAGCAACCTTGCTTACCGGAGCTTCAATGGTGCCGGAACGAGAGAGAGAGAGAGGCAAGACGGTGGGAGAGGGCTGAAAAGGGAAGAGTTCGTGTCTAGGGTTTGATTCGGGGCTGAATAGTTTGGGTTATGGCATGCGGCTTGTGGGAGCAGGTAAGTGACCCATTTTTATTTTTATTTTGCCAAGAAATTATTGATCTCAGCCATCCATTAAATCCAACGATGACTGTTTGCTTTGCTGATTTTAGGCTAAATCAGCATTTGCTGATAAGATTATTTATGTAGATTTTAGCTATTAAATTAATAGTTAACTATAACTCATAATTTTAAAGTATGTGAAACTACATGATTTTAGAAGAATTCAATAACAAAAATCATGAAAAATGATTAACAATTGAAGAAGAAATTAAAAGATGAAAAAACTATAAAAATAAAGTAAATTCAGTTTAGACGTGGAGAAGATGATGGACAGTAAAAATTGGTCCATTAACTAGTACATACGTGGTTACATATGGGGGAGGGAGGGAGGGCCCCTTCACAAACCCACTTTTTGCTTAACTAAAACTATATATATTTATATATAGAAAGAAAGGAACCAACATGTGATTTTTAACAATCCTCTTGGTGGAATCACACGTGGACTAGGGGTCTCCCAAATGCAATTTCTTCTAGAACCCTACTAATTAAAGAAAAATAATACTCCCTCCGTCCAAATTTATGTGATCACCTTTCTATTTTGGGATGTCCCAAAATATGTGATCAATTCAACTTTCAAATTAAAAATTAGAATGAATTTTCCATTATACCCCTTTATCAAATAACCTTGGAGAATGACCCCTTCTAAGGGTAAAATTGGAACACAAACTTAAAAATAAAATAAATTCAAAGCAATCAATGTTTTTCTTAAACTGCATGTTTAGTCAATGGATGCACATTAATTGGGACGGAGGGAGTATATAAAAAATAAGTAATAATAATTATTATTATTATTATTATTAAAGAAAAAAAAAAAACTAATACTAAATTAACTAGCAAGAAATTAGAGTAATCTTGATATAAGCCAATCAGTACTTCTTTAGCACTTGGAACTTAATAGTAAAGTTTTATTGTTACTAATACATTAATTCATGAATTTATTTTCTGAATAATGTCCTACATGCACATGTATACGTGCACTAATATACATGCCATTGGGCTATAGTACACTAATGTACGTGCTTTAGTGCACTAATGTACTACAATGCACATGTATACATGCTGTTGGGCTATAGTACACACCTTGTGACGTTGGGTGTGTTGTAGTCGTAAATGATATTCACCATATAAGTGTGATATCATCAAATAGATATTGGTATTAATAATGTCAAGTGAGGACTGGTATCATTAGATCTATTTTGTAGGTGATATGATCATAAAGTGATAGATATGGCAAATTGCATGACATTTTACAATGCATAATATTTTAGCAATATTATGATTAAATAAATTATTAAGAACATTAATACTCCATTGACAACTTGATAATTCTAAATTAATGGTATAATAGATTGTGATAGTAGTCTCACTGAGCTGGGTAGCTCAACCTATTATTAAAATTTTCCAGGATCAGAGTAGCAGTTAAAGAGTAGATAATTACAGCAAGGATGATTCCAGAAATTTTGTTAACTGTGGTAGTAGCAATGTTTTGCTGCTAAATTTAGGTGATTGTACTTAGAATTTAGAATTGTTTGGTATTTTGGAAATAGAAATAATGCAGTAGCAGATGTTTGTAATAAATAAAAGATATTTTATGATACCCCTGTCATGAAATGATTATTGCCACAGCCTTGGAAATTTGAACATTTCTAGGGCTATGACAGGGACTGAGTGACATGCTTAATCCTTTATCACTCAAGTTAGGCAAGTGACTGATGCCTCAAGTGCATCATTCTAAGACTCCCTTCCTCATGTTGAGGAAGTCTGTTGTGTTCTCAAGTTCTTTTGAGTCTACTCTTCTTTTTAATTTTGCCATGTGATTTTCTTTCACGAGCACGTGTCACGAACCTAGTGGTCCAATGACACCTTGACTTGTTCAATTTTTTTTTTACATCATGACTATAAATAATATTTCTTTTACTTTCTAAGTTCTATATTGGTTGCCATCTCTCACATATCCCACACTAAGTTATGTGCAGCTTTGATTGATATGGTTGATCGAAATTAAAAAATTTAATTATATTGTCAACAAATGAACCAGGCTAAATGCATGCACTTCTGCGATCTCTATGTTGTGAATTATACAGATGTACAAACCACTATGAAACACGTTAATAATGAACGACATTTTTTATGTAAAACAATAAAATTAACATAGGCAAAGCTTAATTAAATGACAAGAGGCTGAGTGATTACTTACTTGTTGAACTAGCATCTTCAACTCTAGTGGCAGGACCAACTGGTTCAACCAAGTTCCCTATAGATGCAGGATCGCTCAACCTTTCCTGCAATGATAAAGGCAGAAAGCAAGAAGATAAAGAAATGCTTTTTTGCACTTACCATACATGTAAAATTCAAGAATCATATAATATCCAAATGCACAAATGTATGAAACATAAATTCTGTCCTATAGCAGCCTATAAACTAATATTTTTAGTCAAACAAATTCAAACTTCAATAAATTCCCATCTTAATATAAATGAACAAATATTAATTCAAAGTGGCAATATAACATGAAAATCACATCATAGCTAATTCAAGAGGCATTTGAAAACCACATGAATTATGTGACCCATCCATTTTGTTTCCATGGCATGTAAAATGAACCACTATGATATTCCTAGTAATTGTCTAAACTAAGGTAAACTCAGAATTTCATGAAATGGCCTCTTTCCTATTTTTTACTATAATTTTCGTGATTTTGAATCATTGATTACTCTATTTTGCATGCTGAACTTGTGTGTTCAAATCACAGTAAAGTTGAAATAAATCATATACTTTCCATGTAGTTTCCAAGCACCCTATCAACACGTACAATAGGAAATGCCATTATGTAGACGTTCTTATGTAACTTTAAAAATACTAAAGCTCCCAGCTTTATTTGCAAATAATAGTTTCTTTCCACTTATTTATTAGATTAAGCATGATTTCATATAATTCTCCATGTGCCAATAATGCCATGTTTCAATCTGGAACCCAACCCAACAGGGTTAGGATAGATCAATCCACGAATCTATATTAAGCAAAAGGATCCACAGTACTGTTTACTGATCAACTGGAATGTTTTAAATTTGTGTCACTATAGATTATGAAAGCTCAAACCCAACACCATATTAGTTTGAAAGAAGCCCGATGGCACTAAAAATTTTCCCTTGAAAGCACAACCCTTAGAAGCAAATTCCACCTATAATCCTCTACATTAATATTTATAAAAAAAGGTGGTGAAATTTATTGAGGTTGAAAAATTGCAACTACATAAGATGTCAGAATGGAAAAAACACAAAAATACAAGAGAGAGAGGGAGAGAGAGAGAGAGAGAGAGAGAGAGAGATTTGTTAGAGTTTCCAAAAATCATTAAGCGATGAAATATATTGATGACAGAAAACAACATTTCTCAAGAATGGACATTCTGATTTCTGACTTAATAGAAATGATATTTTGAAACTGATTGACGTGGCTCACCTTGCAATAACCCAAAAGCAAATCCTAGCCATGACAGTTGATACAGTAGTCAATATCTTATGATTCATGATATAATACTTACAAAATCATTTTGTATGTAAACTATATAGCCGATATGCATCGATGTTCACTTGTATTATGATGCACAATACAATACATTTGATACATTTCACATTGATAGTTGTAAGTTGTGACCAATGAAAAGCACTTTACTATAATTATAATTATACATAGAGCCCTCTGTGCACTTTCTAAACAAATGCAATGCAATGAACCATCATTTTTTTGGGGGATAACATGTGGTATATTAGGCCTACTTCTTCCAAAGTTTGGGACCAAACTAATCCCCATGGATGGACTGAATACCCCGCAAATGTCATAATGAACCATTATATTTTGAAAATATATCTCACCTAGACCCTAATTTGCAGTGTTAAATATGAAGAAATGAATATACTTGTATGTGACATACTAAATTTTTTCCCTTTTTTTTTTTTCATATCTTATAATGGACTATAAAAAATTTACTAAAACGGTACGCAATACAATACACAATTTGATAACAACGGTTGACAAGCACACAGAAAACCAGTATTTTTGCAAATTAGAGAAATCAATTATTCTATTTAGATAGGCATAAAGCAAAATGTATTTTGAGGGGTGATCATGATGAAGGATCAAATATCCCAATCGAAAACAATTCTTAACTAAAATCCAAGTTATTTTATGCTTCTATATTATCTTTTTTTCTTTCTTCTTTTCTCTTTTATTAATAAACTAAGTTAAACAATTTCTCTTCAAACACGCACATACAAAAAAAAAAAAAAAAATAGAGTATTTTTTTCCTAATAAAATTAGTCTCAACCTTATAAGTAGAATCTATAGCTTAGGATAATTATTTATGTCATACTTTTATCCACAAAATGGTCACATGCTTTATTTGATAAACAAACCAGCATAAGTAGGATGAAAAAAAAAAAAAGTACAACACTTACTTTGTCATGATGTGGCTTTAAATGCTTGAGGCCAGAAGCATTTAACCTAACATCTGATCCTAACTCAGCGTAATTTATTTCACTACTCCCAACCTGTATAAAGAAGCATTGTAAAAGATGATATATAACTATAAGTTAAGTTGACAAGTGTAGTTAATTTATATACAGGTTACCTTTGAGGCAAGTGGCTTGACTTCTAAATCATCACCATCAGAAAAACTAGTAATTTTTCTCAAATAGATTGCCTCTCTAGTATGTACCAGCTGAGAGAGAGAGAGAGAGAGAGAGAGAGTGAATGATGTGTGCGTTCCAGTGTAACATAGGAGGATGTCAAGTCATTAAACTGAAGTTTACAATGCTTAAATATCAATACTAGGAATGAGAGTTGTTGCCATCTGAGAAGGATTGTACCTTCATGATTCCTGGATCATTCCATGGTCCCTTGTTAGATCTAACACACCCACCTTCATTTGGGCATGAGCAAATTCCACCCAGAAAATCTGGCAATTGGCTGTTTCAAGAGAAAGTTGCTACTATGAGTTTTAAAACATGGGTCCCCAAAAACCTCCAGCCATAACCAGATTAAAAAATAGAAAGAAAAACATAAAAACTGCAAATATAGTATAGAAGAAATCTCGACCTTGCATCTATAACATCCAACAATTTATTCCTGAATTTGCTACCCAAAACCTGTGAGAGTGCCAAAACAATTCTGATCAATTTCATAGGACCTTCACAAGTCAATGAACATAAAAATATCACAAATCTTTTTACATGTATCTTTGCAGTAGTCCTTGGGTCAAGAAAGCTTTTTGCTGTGTTCCATACCAGTTTGAACCCATTACCAGCATTAACGATGAACATCTGATGCAATGTCTGTAAAGAATGAGCTTATGTCAGAAAAAAGATCCGTGAAAGCATATACTGCAAATATTCAGACGACCATTTAGTTATTTCTCATCATAATTAACGCACCTCAGGATAGTTGTCACCATCAATTTTCTGCATGCGCATAACAAGATCATGTGCAATCTTGCCAAAACTCATCCAGTTCTGCATGATTAGCAAGATAATAAGAAGCAATAATATTGTTCAATATGGATACATTTTACACAAAAATAGATATCACAGAAGACTAAGAAGTAAGAACTTACCACACCATGCACATCTAATATTGTTGTTGTAGAATCTATATGCCTCTTGGCTGCAATGGAACACGCTGGAAACTTCTCATTAAAAGCCTTCTCAAACCCCTGAACATGATATTTCAGAAAGCGGTCCACCGAGGTGACATTCATTAGCTTACTAGGTTCAATTTTTCCAGTTCTTTCAATGTAAACAGGCCTTCCCTCTTTGTCTACACCATGGTAACCATGAGGATAATAACACTGAACTTCCTCATACTCATCAAATACAAAGTCCTAAATATATATCATCAATATTACAGCAACTGTTAGAATGTTGAAAACTATATCAAGCAACTAGTAGGAATTCAACGTATATTTTGTGTCAATTATCAATAGCCAATAAATATGGTTAAAAAAATCAATGTTTTCATTTTTTTTTTTTCTAAAAAAAAAAAAATTCTTTTTGACAAATAGGCGGCTCAGAATAAAAATTCAGAGCAGACAAAACGTATTCAGATAGTGTATCAAATAAAAAAAGATGTAGTAAACTCTATACATGGTAAAGAGCACAGAGTTCAAATCTCCTAAGGAAAACTAAGACAGAAACTTCAAGAGATCCCTTTTCAACTGAAGACCAAATTGCTAAGTTTCCGTATTTCTTTTTATATTTTTTTCAACTGCTATTGAAGCCTTTTTCTCCTAAAATGCAACTGCTTCCTTCCAATTGGCCACAGGAATGCTAGTGGGGCTAATCCCCATATTATGACCCTTAGACTGGGATTCCAACCCTTCTTTGTCCAAGAGCTCAGAATTTCAGTAACAGAAACAGTCTACCCAATCATTTCATATCTATCAAGATGATGAACCCGAATAGAAAGTGACTGTAAATAAACAAACGGATTACTAATTTATACTCCACCTTCTATTTAACACCAATTCATTATTGCCCCCTTCAAGATCACCAAGAAAGGATAGTACCTACACCAGGTAGCAATTAACAGAATTATCTAATTGGGAATACACCGGACCAACTAAAACCCTGCCCATGTACCCTCCTTCTTAGAACAATTGCTAGGGAAAACAAAAAACAAAAAAAACAAAAAAAAAAAACAAAAAAAAACAAACAAACAAAGTTGCACCATGGTCCTAACTCCTAAGTAGTCATACTACCACACTCATATCTACGATACTGACTCATACCACCCAATACACATCCAAACTATGTCACAAACTTTGAGAAAACATAAAGAATAAAATGTCAATTAATTAAATGCATTACAAATAAAAAATAAAAAAAAAAAAGGAAAAAGAAAATAATGCACATGAGTGTATAAATATGTAAGAACGTATAATGCTAAGCACATCATTTCAGAAGTTCTATTACTCTTCATAAAAATCAAAGAAGCCCCAATTTGAATTTTTAGTCTGTCTCAACCCAATAAGGGCTTTGATTGAACTTATCAAAAAAAAAAAAAATTACAAAAGAAAGGGATTTGATTGAAGCAAAATAACATTCAATGAGGAATTTTAAGGCCTAATCAAACTCCCATCAAAGGTTTTAATTAGGACATGCTCTACCTAATCGGGGTGTGAATCGTACCAAATTAAAGCTCTGAATTGGGAATTCGATTAGGGCACAACCAAATTCCATATTTGGGTTCCAAATAGGCTCCATCAAAACCCAAAAATGGGATTTTCAGTTAGATGCAAACAAAATTTCTAATAGGGTTTAAATCTAAACTAAAGAATAATCAAATTATTTGTTCATATAGAATTGGTTGATAACAACTACCTATTGATACTTGATAAAGCTCAACTCAAACAAAGCCTTGATCCTACTACATGGGGTTGGCTAACCTGTTGATACTTGATACAAACCCAATATCAGCCATTTCCATTTGAAACATGGATGTAGGCCATGGTATCGATATTTCTTGGCCAATAATGATAGATACAAGTATCTCCTACTACTGTAAAGTTTCAGATGTACAAAAGTGCCAAAGACCACTCAACAACGTCAATCTTCCTATCTGCAAGTTTCTGTAAAATCTAAGGCCTGCAACCTTCCTGAAAAACCAAAGGTCTTGTACCATGGCATTATTGTCTATCACTAACCCAAAGAAGTCTTACAAAAGCAACAAGAAGACAATCCTTATGCAAAGAATCTGTCCATCACCACCTCTATTCTTTATATATTTTTACCTGTCAAGCAAAACAAAAGGCAAAGAAGAAGGAAGGTCCCACACTAGTCATTCCAACAGGTAGTGCAACCGAAGTGAATAATAACCCAATATGGACCGAACTACTCAGCCCACATGTTTCAGACCTATTTGAGTTAATGTGTGCATGGTCCATTTTAATTTTGCACTGGCCAAATGAGGTACACTAGTCTTAACTCCTGTCTAGGCCCTTTCTATTTTGTAAAAATCTGTACAACTTTTCCAGTGCTGTGCCAGCCTTTTTAGAACACTTCTTTCAGTGAGAGTACTGTCAGGGAACAGCAGTTGCTAGCTGTTGCTAAATTATACAAGTGATGCATTTTTCAAGAGTGCATGTGTGAGGAGCATTAGTTTTGCAAAGTAAGGGTCCAGCTGAAACATGGCCGGTCTTATTTTTGTTGCAGTGGCAGATAACCAAAGATAGGGGAACTGTTGGGAAATGTTACTCTTTAAAGGTTATTTATCATACGCACAGTAAAGTGGAATACATGCGAGCACTATATAATTTTCCTTTTGAGTAGGCCTAATGATAATTATAATTGATTAAACTTTATTTTATAAACTATTTTGGGTTCATTACAAAGATTATCATCTCCTCTAATAAAAAAAGATCCCCTTCTATTTTTCAACTGAAGCTCCCCCTCTACCAGAAATAGCTCTGACCACTCATTCAACATTACCAATCAAATGTTCTCAATCCTACCACCTCCCTTCTACCATAGAATATGGGGATGCTCCAGTACATGAGGTGCTAACTCTCAAAACACCAACATTACCTTAATCAACTGAAATACTGATATGGAAGATTTTCCTAGATAGAAAGAGATGCCACCTGACCTATTTGTAGATTATAAAAGGTGTCTTTCCATTTGGATCTCCAACCTCATCTGACTAATTAAAAACCCATGGTAAACCTTCATAGAACATGTGTTAGCTTGGTTTGACCATCATCGGTCAAAAGTGGTTGCAAAGCTTTCACTAACTGTCTTGACTTTCTCACATTGACACCATACCTACCATAGACAATAACAAGCATACCATACAGCCCACCCATGTATCTCTCAGCATGAAATCCATTTAAACCATGAAAGAGAACATATATTATGGAATTTAAATGACTTACATCATAGAATACCCATCTTCCAGTTGCCAGTTTCAGATGCCAACGCAGATTCAAAAAACATTTATGCTTGACAAATACATGAGGTAATGGCAGCTGTAAATCTGTATCATTTATTTTGCAACCTCAACGTGTTTCACCAGATTTTTCATCATTTACCTTCACTGTTCTCTAATTGAAACTACAAACAAGACCATCAAGACCTCCCTTCAAATAACTAGCTCCCTCGTGAAAAAGGACTGTAAACAGTGCTAGAAACAGGCTACCGATACTGTGGTAGTACTTTCAGTTCTGCCGATTGATGCAAGTGGCATTTACAGACCTCAAAGTCTAGACATCCTTAAAATTGGGAGATTTTCCATTCATGCATGTCATGTCAATGGGGTTCATATATGAAAGGTCTATGGTAGCCAGCACTATAAATTACAAACCAATCTTACCATTGTTATGGTCAATCTTTTCACAACATGTTTCCAAGTCTTTTCTAAATGATTGCATAATACTTGTAACCCCTTATCCCAAGATAATTTCATTTATGGACATTGGCAAAAAAACATAAATGTCGACATATTGAGTGGCAACTAAAAAAGTAGCAACATTCGAAAGGTGATGATCATCAACCTCCACAGAAATCAGATCCATTACTGTCATAATCTAGCAACCATGCTTTCCAATAGTTTAATCATATACCCAACAAAATGGCTAACTTGGCTCTCTTGGGAGAGAAATTTTAAGTTTCAAAGTTGTCAACCTACCATGCAGTATTAAAGGGGCAATTTGTTTATATAAATGTGCGTCGCAGCATATTAGATGTAAATAATTTCATTCCAAAGGTAAAGTTGCATGTTCCTCACTGTCTTGTACACAATGATTTTACCATAATACACAGGTTTCATGCCAAACCCTCGCCCATGAGTCCAGGATGTCTTTTCCTCCCAGAGGTGGAGTGAGAGAGAGAGAGAGAGGTAAATTAAACAAAACAAAACAAAACAAGAACTTGATTTAAAGGAATATGGATAAATATATCACAACAATAATCCACACCAAAAAAGAAAGTAGATTAGACATTACAACCCAAGTTGGACCAAGCATGGTTATTTAAAACCACAGCTAGCATTTAACAAAACCCATTTTGACTTTTTAGAACCAATTTTGAAAGGATGAAAAGTAAGGGATATTGCATGAAACATATAATGCTAGAAAAAATCTTCAGCACTAATTACTACCGAGATAAAAATCCCAACGAAACTTCAAGCTTCCCATTTTTATTTTGTAAAATTGAAATATAGTGAAAAACTGAATACATCTTATAATGCTATGAAAAACTTTCAGTAATAATTACTAACAAAGATTAAACCCAACCAAGACCACTGTATCTGTTTCCCCTCCCTGCTACTGATCTTGGCTGAGACTTAATCTCTATGCATCAAATTATACATATTTAATTTATCTATTCTAGGACTATTTCTATCCATCTGAAGGAAGAATATGGTACCATAATCACATTCTCACCTGTAATATAGAATCTACTCCATACTCTTTCCTCCATTTTAGCATTTCTGCCCACATTTGGACTGTTTTTTCAAGGTCAAATTTCCTTGCCTTCAAAAATCTGAAATAAAATAATCCAAAATTTTATTAATTTTATTTAAAAAAATAAAAGGGAACAAAAAGCACCAAGTTACCAATAAGAGTTGTAAGAGAACTTTTTTCATTATTCAAAATGCTCAAGACAGTAAAGCTTCTTCAACAATTAAACCTAATCATGCAAATAATCCTCATAACTCACTAAAACTATGTATTGTATGAGTCAAGTAGTCAACAACTCAACCATCGAAAGACCAAAATAATAATAATAGTAATATTAATAATAATGGGAACTTTCTGCTATCTGCTAAAAAGAATGGGATATGGGGATAGATAGAGGAAGTGGATGGAGTTTTCTGTCATCCGCCACCTTCTCAATTCTAATGAATGGGAACCTCCATAATTCTTTTAGGAGTTCAATGGGGCTGAGACGAGAAGTTCCATTATTTCTCTTTTTGTTCATTATTATGAAGGAAACTTCAAGTAAAATGCCAAGGAAAGCTTTAGAGGTCAATTTGTTAGAAGGTTTGGTGGAAGGTGATTACAATGAGGGGGGGCTGCATCTTTCACCTGCCTTATGCAAATGAGACCATCATTTTTAGGGTCCGAGCAGTGGTCGACTCCAGTGCTTGAGAAGTGTCCTGCTATGTTTCAAGGCAGTTTCGGGTTTAAAGGTTAACCTTTGCAAAAGCAAATTAATTTCAACGGGTGGTGTGGGAGATGTGGAAGCCTTAGTTTCAAATCTCGAATGCAGAGTAGGAAGTTTGCCCACTTCATATATGGGCTTACCGTTGGGAACTAAGTCCAAGGCAAAGACAATTTGGAACTCTCTATTCAAGAGTTGAAAGGAAACTAAGCAGGTGAAAAAGGGGACGCCTGTTGAAAGGAGAGAAACTCGCCTTGATACAGAGTGTTTTTAAAATCTTACCGACATATTTCATGTCCCTGTTTCAAATTTTGGTGTCAGTGGCACAGAGGTTAGAGAAGCTGCAAAGGAATGTTCTTTGGCAGGTCAAATGGGAGGAGTTCAAGTTTCATCTAATCAATTAGAAGAGTGTATTCTCCAAAGAAGGTAGGGGATTTGAACGTTAGACCTTTATTGGTGGTTAATAGATCTCTCACGGGGAAATGGCTTGGAGATTTGTAGTTGAAAATGAGAGCTTATGAAGAAAGGTGGTTGCTTTGAAATTTGGGTGTGAGATAAGGAATTGGATTTGGCGGTCAAGGGAGGTGAGGGGTAGTTATGGTGTGGGGCTTTGGAAAGCAGTTATGAGTGACTTTGTAGATTTTGAAAATGAGATTAGGTATAAAGTTTGTGAGAAATTTGTATTCAGTTTTGGAAAAATCTCAGGTGTGGCGAGATGGTTCTTACTTCTTAGGAAGGCGTATTTGGATTTATTCAAGATTATTTTGAATAAGGATACATGAGTGAAAGATTGCCTAGTATGGGAAGGGGATACTTTGTTTTGGAATGTGGTGTTTATTTTGTTTTGGAATGTGGTGTTTAGCAAACATTTTGGGAACACTATTTGGGCAATACTAAGTTATTAAGGAAATGCTAGAAGGGTTTTAGGGCTTGGTTTAAGAATTAAACTATAAAAGATTAACTTATATAGTTCATCTCAATTTCACAAAGAGAAGAATGTGACCATATCATGCCCCTTGGATTGGATTCAACATAGAACTACGTGAATCATTTTGTTCATTTAACTTTGATTGTTAAGCTATTCAGTTTTAATTTTATTTTTATTTTTCTATCGTCAATCATAAAGAGTGGGTTCTGCAAGAGTCAATAAATTTAATAATACAAAAGTTACTCATGTATATCTCAAGTTCTGCATATATTGTTTGGCTGTCCTGTGGAATTTAATGGCTCTATTTAGTTTTATAGAGCATTTGAAGCTACAAATACACCGCCATGAATGGAAAATTAAAGAGAAATAACATCATCACCATATAGAAATTTATAAAATGCCACTGTAGCAAATTTTCACCATCATTTGTGATGATGGCTGCCAATTTTTGTAATGGCCCTGTTTACAATGATGGATTTACACAAATTTATTTGTAAAACACATTTGGGGAAATTCAATTCCGTGGGACATCCAAATACGCCCTTAAAAAATTGTTTGCAAACTTCCCAAACTATGGAATAGCAGTAGTCGATTGCCAACATGTGTTCCCGTTTCCTAAGATGCATTGACTAACACAGAATTTGTTTTAAATTTTCTTGCAATTAATTCCAAAACTCATGCTGACTAGTTTCCCACCTTCGTCACCTTTATCATCTATTTAATCTTCCAGTTCCAAAATACCTGAAGCCAAAAAGTTCTTGAGTTCCGAATTTGCCACTACTAAGTCAAAAACTTTGACATTCATATAGCCTCCAATAGCTACTCGCCTATAGGACCTATATATTCCGAATACATAACTATGATGTTTGCATCATCCATCCAGTGTTGCTTATGTATCAGAGTTGCAATGTTGCTTCAATGGAATGAAAATTGGAAGTATAACCTTAACCCAAAGTACGATAGCTGTAATATAGAATTGAACTCTGGAAGACAAGGCTGATCTATAAAAATTATTTTCTGAAATAAAACTAGAAACTAATCTATTGATTCTCTTTCAAATTAATACCATACTTAAAATCATAAAACAATTCACTTACCTCAGCATAGTGTGGTAATCATCATGGCGAGCGGGAAGAAGATCTTTCTCAAGCAAGACCTGACGCAATGTATTTACAGCTTCCTCCTCCTCTGCATCACGTACATCTTCAATTGAAACCGACGGATACCCGTAATCAGACACCCGCTTGCCACGTTTCCTAAGAGTATGCGTCAATCTAGTCGAAGCATTCATTGCCTTCTTCTTGAACGACCTGATCCGAGTTCTCCTTCTCTCGTCCTCAGAGATCTCAAAATCAGACCTCCTGGCCCTCTCATCTTCTTGAATTAAAAGTATTTCTCCTAAAATCAATCAATGAAAGATTAAAATATGAAGCAAAAGCAACATTTTTAACTCAATTTTTACCCAAATCTTGTCTAGATATCCATGAATTACCTGGCATTGTGTCTTATATACAAAAGATTCCAATTTCAAAATCAATCTGCACCAAAACAAGAACACAACATACATTACAACACTAGATCTGGTAGATCTGCAAGATTCTCAGTTCAAACTCAAAGTTTATGAATCATAAGAAACTCAACATAAACTCAATGCAATACAGATAGCAAAAAAGACAGAATTTGGCAATACTCCATAGCAAAAGTACAGAAACGAAGATCAAAACTCATGATCATCTATCTTTAAATTGACATTATCAGTTCATCACCAATCAATGATGACTCGAATGATTCGAATCCAAATACCTTGAAAGAAACCACATTCATATGATCAAGGTCACCATATTTGCACAGTATAAACTTCTCTCTCTCTCTCTCTATATATATATATATATATAAATACGTCTATGTATATATTGAGAGTTGATAGAGCGCATCCGAGGTTGCTTTATGGCTACGGTGGCATTCTCTCTCTCTTTTCTTTCTCAAAACTTTTTCTCTCTCTAAAGTTAAACCAACTCTTTCTCTCTCACTATCTCTATATATATAAAGTTATACATGTACCTTAGAAACGGAGCAGCTGACGTTGCTTTCAGGCTACGAGGGTCATGTCGTTCTCAACTGGTACAGAGAGAAAGAGAGAGAAAGATGTCGAAAAGGACGTGGCGTGCAACGTCCGCTTTGCCTCTGAAGGAGGAGAGAGACAGAGAGAGAGAGAGAGAGAGAGACAGAAGAACGACGGCACCGTGAGGTTACGGAAGACTGGCGCACTTGGCTCTGCTTGCTGTTCCTTTACAACTCTTCTTTGTTTGGTATCGTGACGAACGTTACCAAAACGGCAAAAAGTATTGAGGCGTAGTTTAGCGTGGCCTAACCGAGTTTTAATGGAGAGTTTGGTTTTTCTGTGCACCCTTTTTTTTAGGGAAAAAGTCATTAAGACGGATCTCACACACGCTTGACGCTTTTCCACCAATTCTGCCCTTATTCCCTGCATTTATGGCGCAATTCGCAATTTGTGCGTTTCTCGAGCATATTCCACACACGTACAAAATTTCAGACCTATTTGGACACAATAATGTTAGAGTTAATCTACTTTAATTTTTTTTTATTAAAGTTAAAATTTAGTTTAAAGAAGCATCTTATATTGGCTAATGAATTTGGTAACAATATTGATTAATATAGTACTATTTATTTAAAATTTTAAATATGAGAATATGTGTCAAAGATTGTAATTGTTTTGGTCATGTGGTAACTTATATAGACTATGACCCCTTTAGAATATTCAATTGGCTTCATGTTAGTCAAATTTGACTCATTTATTAGGGACTTGTTTGTATTAGCTTATTCTAATATCATTTTTGGAATTTAAAATTCTATTTGATCTAAAAAGATAAAATGATAATCACTTTCAGATAACTTGAGAGATGATAAGATGGAAGAAAAAACTTTCATACTAAGAGTGATTATGGTAAAAGCTATATAATCACTTCTAGTATGAAATTTTTTTATATACAAAACCATGGTTTGAAACATACTTTTTAAAGATATATATGAAAAAATAATTCTCCAAAAGTGATTTTAGAAAAAACTATCTCAAACGGCTCTAAGCCTTTATGGGGCAGCGATATCCTCCCTTAGATTATTCAGATTCTTTTAAATTATGATAAAAAAATATATTTAAAAAAAAAAAAAGTAGCAAAGCATATATGTATTTGAAGTTAAAATTTAATAAGCTTACCAATTATGGAGACCCCATAACGGATGTTATTTTGTTTTCCAAAAAATAAAGAATAAAAATAATAATTTTCTTATGAGGACTTCCTTATATGAGAGAGAGAGTAATTTTCTAATGAGGACTTCCTTGTATGAGGATTTGGCTTTTTAGTCAATGAAAAATAATAATTTTGGAAAACCGACCTTTGGATTAGATATTCTTTCAATGTATGTCATGCATGCCAAAAATCACAGTGATCTGACAGTCGGTTTTGAAAATACAGGCTGTAAAAAACTGTGACCGTTAGATATTATCATAAGTTTTCATAGTCTGTATTCTAGAAACCGACTGTCAGATCACTTTAATTTTTGGCATACACGTCATACATAGAAAGAATATTTAATCCAACGGCCGGTTTTTCAAAATATCCATCTTACATGGGCTAAAAGCCAAGTCCTCACATAAGGTTATGTGAGGACGTCTTCATAAGAAAATGTCTATATATATATATATATATATATATATATATATATATAGATGAGGAATGTCTCATTTTAACTAAAATCAGCTAAGACCCATAAATCATTGGATTGGAATCTTGAGATGAATCTGTATTTTAGAAACCGACTATCAGATCACTTTAATTTTTGGCATACACGTCATACATAGAAAGAATATTCAATCCAACGGCTGGTTTTTCAAAACATCCATCTTACATGGGCTAAAAAGCCGAGTCCTCACATAACCTTATGTGAGGACATCTTCATAAGAAAAGGAATATATATATATATATATATATAGATGTTCTTATAAGGAATACATCATTTTAACTAAAATCAGCTAAGATCCTTGAGTCATTGGATGTGAATCTTGAGATGAATCATGCATTAAGTGAATAAGAATTCAAGAGCGCCTTGTTTTCTTAACTGATTTTAGTTAAAATGAGCTATACATGTAGAAATGAAAATAAATGCTACTAAATCAATAATTCAACAAATATTAAATTAATATAGAAAATTCACGAAGGCTTCAATTGATTTTGTCAAAAATAAAAGAATAATATATTTTAAGAGTACGTCTCAAATTTTGGAGTTGGATGATGATGGACCAAACACATTAGTGTTGGTATTATCGGGAGATAAAATTGAGGTGACAGTTTAAATAATAATATGGCGACCACCACCACACAAACCCACCATGTGCATACAAAATATATATATATAAAAAAAAGTATATATTAAACAAGAGAGCATATTTCATTTTTCATTTTTTGGAATAAAGAGCATATTTCCAAAGCATCACAATTAAGTGATTGACAAGCATAAAAAAAGGAGCACGGTAATAAGCACTTGAAAGCATCATTTATTTATTTATTTATTTTTTGCTATACAGATATTTTGGGTCAGCTTGTATGCATCAGAGTAAGTCATGCATCCCGAATAAGACTTCCGAAATAAGACTTACCCCTTGTGGTCCGTAATCCAGGATATTAGCAGTTAGTGAAAATCGAACATAGGACCAAAAAATTTGGTATGCCTTTAATTCTGCTTGCTCTGCAACTGGTCTATCCACTCTACTATTGAAATCACCAACTTTAGTTGTTCAAAAAGTTTTGTTTTGTTTTGATTTTCAAAAAAAAAAAAATTAATAATTTCATAAGGTGCAAGGCACGAAGTGGGGGATGGTGTAGATCCTTGTCCCACCTTTAATCTAATAAGTCACTATCACTTTCATTAATGCATTATCCTACCACAATACCATTTTGTAATTTGAAGTGTCTTATGGGGGTAATCTTGTATGAAATAGGGTAATGTGGCACATCCCTATTGGATGACTTTAGCAAATGAGACCTTTTACAGGCTCACTTTTTCTAGAAATTTCTAGACATGTTAGAGTACAATTACAAAATGGAAAAATTAGTCTAAAGGGTATTGACGTGTCAAGATGTGATTGGATAAGTGTAAATATAAATAAGAATAGTTGGTGAGTTAGATAGAGAGAATGATGCTAAGAGGAGTGGACCCTTCAGAACATACCTAATTAGTTGACTCGGTAGGGCACAGAGGGGGTTCTAGAATTAGAGGCTACAAATAGCTCGATTTTCATACACGTGATAGGAGAAAAATTATCAAGTAATCATGATGATTAATTAAATTAATTGAGAATGTATGGAAGGATTGCTGGTAAGGTGCTACAGTATAACCCAAACTCAATACTATCTATATCTATAGAAATGATCCTTTCAGTGTAATTTAATACATAATTGTAGGATGCGTATTTTGAAAAATGGTTGTATTAGATATTATACTATGCTAGGCTGCAAACCAGCCGCCGAACTTTGGATTCTTCAAACTTGACTTCGTTAAAAGCTGGATTATTTAAGTTTGATCCGAGTTCGAGCCTAGGTTATGTTTGAGCTTGACTTGTTTATTAACGAGCTTGTTCACGAGCTATTCACAAACGGCTTGATTAATTTACAATCTTAAATTACAATAAGGGATAGTTGAAAATTAACGTATAAAGCTTAAAAAATGACTTCTATTTACTTGATTTATATTGGAAATAAAAAAATTCAAGCTAAAAAAATAAAGTCATTAATATTGAGCTTACTCAAGCCTAAATTATAATCTTTTTACGAGTCTAAACACAAGATTTTAATGAGCTTCTTCACGAGCCTACTAACAAGCTTGTTCACGATCACAAAGGAGTTGAGCCTAGGTGTACTTAAGCTTAGCTTATTTATTAAACAAGCCTAAATTTAAGGCTTGTGCTTGGCTTGTTTACTTATAAATAAACGAACTCGAACCGAACTCTTATCGAATATATTTGTGAGCCGCTCGTGAGCGGCTCGACTCATTTGTAGTCCTAACTATGCATGAACCAATTATCAATTTCTCAGAAATGTCACGTCAGTTTTTAGTGATCACAGTTATTGTCCCAAGTATATAACCCTAGAGGGGGTGAATAGGGTTTTTGCAAACTTTAAGCAAATATTACCCATTAAAAATTAAGGTCCTATTAATTTCAGCAGAAGCACAAGTATATAAACAATTAATTGGAAATAAAAGAGAGAGTTAGAAAAATCAAACACAACGATTTAACGTGGTTTGGACTCCGTCTATATCCACGCCTTAAGCACCAAGCTCAAGGATTCTCCAATCCACTATGAATCACTCCTTCAAGGTGGAGAAACCTTTACAACAATCTTCTTTAAAGGCGGAAGATAAACACCACTCAATTTTCTTTCAAAGCGGAAGATTAGCACCACTCAATCTTACTCAAACCTTTTGACCAACAAAATTCAAGCTTCACAAGGGTTACAACCCAACCCTTAGCTCACAAGATATACAATAAGGGTTTGATACAATAAATACTTCAACAAGATGATTTGCACAAGTACAAGAGCAAACTAATAGCCTCTCAAATGATTAACAAAGATAGCTCAAAGATTTGTAAGATAAAGCTTTGAAATGATTAATGCTTACAATGAATGCTCTTGAATGTATATAGATGAATAGCAATAAATGAGAGCAATACCTCTATTTATAAATATTTAAGTCTCAAATGGTCGTTTGAAAACCCTTGAATCTGATTGGAGAAGAGAGGAGTTGCAGGGGTTCATTAAATGCTTAATTTGCTAAAAAGAGAAAGAGTCGTTTTGTATTTGCAGAGGAGTTAGTCGACTAGGACAAGATGGTTAGTCAACTAGAGATCAAATTTTCAAAGCATTTTGATTTTTCGGGCACGGTTAGTCGATTATGACTAATTGGTTAGTCGACTAGCTCAATGAAAATTCCTTTGAAACAATTTATGGTTTTCTTAGTCGACTGGGACAAAAGGTTTAGTCAACTAGAAGCTTCAAAATACACTTTAAAAAAATTTTCGGAATCGATTAGTAGACTAGAAGGAGGTCTTTAGTCGACTAGCAACTCTATTACAAAAACTTTGGCTACTGACTTGTGTTTAGTCGACTGGAACATAGGTTTAGTCGACTAGGACACAAGTTAGTCGACTAGGTCATAGTATTTAGTCGATTAACTTAAGACTTCCAAAAAATATGGCTTCTGATTGACACTTAGTCGACTAGTATACATAATTTAGTCTACTAGAAATATTTTAATGCCAATATTTCAAGTTTCTTAAGTTAGAACCAACTTATAACATATGAGCAAGTTAACTGAGTGTTCAAAAACATTTTTGGACAAGTTTAAAACATTTTCCAATTATGAATGTCAATGCAATATGAGTTAAAATGATTTTTTCGAGTTATGCAAGGTTAAGCAATTGAGTTGCCTTACAAATAATTCCTAATACAGCTTGGCTTCAAAAAATCTTCAAGAAAAGACTTCAAGTTGCTCTTGGCCTTCATGATCCATAGATTTGAATATTTTGGCACAATTGAGATGATTGGGATATGTTAATGAGTTCCAACAAGATATGTCTTTGATTCTATGGAGACAAAAACACTTAACCACTTGTTAGTAAATAAAGTAATGTTTGTTGATTGTCAAAATGTGGTCAACGAAATTAACCTTAGGACTAACAACAGTTTTTCACAGTTTGTATTGTAAGATATTAACATTGGATCACTGTGATTTTTAGCATGCGCAACATTTATAAAAATTATCTAATCCAACTATCAGTATTTTAAAATATATATCCCACAAAAGTTAAAAGCATCATGCTTACTTTAACTAAAGCCAACATTTTTGAATATCTATATATTTCTATTATTGGGTAGTTGGAAGGCATTTGGTCTCTCTTATTTTCTTTTTTTAATTTTTTTTCTAAATTTTAAAACACCCCTATTATTATTTTATAATTATAAAAAATTAAATAAGTAAAATAGTAATGTCGAACTCCAATCCATGCATTAATTCTTGAGCAATGCTAGGAGTCCTGTCCCCCAATCCCCGTTTGGTTTCCCGTCTCAACAGTGAAAACACTAAAACAGTGAAAAAGAGAGAAAAAAGAGAGAAAGAAGGGGAAGAAGAGGAGGAAGACAGATGAGAAGAAGAGGAGGAGGAGGAGGAAGACTGGAAAAAAAATAAAATAAAATAAAAATAAAGTAGTGGAAATACTAAAACAGTGAAAAAGATAGAAAGAATGGGAAGAAAAGGAGGAAGACAGAGAAGAAGAAAAAGAAGAAGATGAGGAGGTAGACAGTGGAAAAGAAAAAAAAAAAAAAAGAGGAAAATAGTGAAAACACTAAAAATAGTGAAAACCCAATCAAAGAGAGAAAAGAGTGAGAAAGAAGAGGAGGAAGACAGGAAAGAAGAAGAAAAGGAGGAGGAGAAGGAGGAGGTAGACAGTGGAAAGAAAAAAAATAAAGGAAAACAATGAAAACACAAAACAGTGAAAACACTAAAAATAGTGAAAACCCAATTAAAGAGAGAAAAGATAGAGAAAGAAGGGGAAGAAGAGGACTGGGAAAAAGAAGAAGAAGAAGAAGAAGAGGAAGGTAGTGGAAAAAAAAAACAACAAAACAGTGAAAACACAAAAGCAACAGTAGCAAGCAGAAGAAGTAGCAAGCAGCAGCAGCAAAGCGGCAGCAATAGCAGCAGTAAGCGGCGGTAGCAGCAGCAGCAGCAAGCGGCGGAAGCAGTAGCAGCGGCGGCAGCAGCACGACAGAGCACAGTAAAAGGGAAGAAGAAAGAAGAAGAAGAAGAAAGAAGAAGAAAGAAGAAGGAAGAAGGAAGAAGGAAGAAGAAGAAGAAGAAGGATGAAGGATAAATGCAGTGGAGAGAGAGAGAGAGACCTCGTGCGGGGTAAAGAAATGCAGTGGGGAGAGAGACCTCGTTCAAAGTGCCAACAAATGCACTGCACTGGACACTTTATTTATTTATTTATTTATTTATTCTTCAGTCTTCCACGAGGTGCCACTTGAGACGGGAAAAAAAAAAAGGGAGGGGGGACGGTATCTCAATCATTTTCCTTAATTCTTTATTATCTTTCCATTGGAAGGATAACCTACTAATCTCTTCTTTCCATTTCTTTTTTCTGCATTATGGTGAGATAATTGGATTTCGTGGCATTATGCGTGTGCATATTGTTACTTTTATCCTCTGGATTTTGAAAAAGGAAAGGAAACAAAGCCTTAGTTATTATAAAAAAATAAAAAAATGTATATGAAAGCTTTTGGCCTCATGCTTCACTTTTTTTAATAAAAATATAAAATATCTTTTTTACTTTATAACTAAAAGATTAAATACAAAAAATAGCAATATTGCATATTTGAATGAAAGAGGAAAAGCTACTCCACCCATACCAATTTTATGTTAATCGCTCACACGTTTAATATATTGTCAATTGTCACAACCTAACATGTATAATATGTTGTCACAACCTAACAATTTTCTAACAATTCTTATATAATTGTTACTAGTAGTCTAACAATTTTCTAACAATGTGATCTCACTAGTAGTCTAACATTTTCTAACAATTCTTATATAATTCATATATAATAAGTCATATCCCCCTTATTGTGTTGAGTTTGTTAACTCTCTTTTTCTTTTCAATTATTCAAGTTTTATCTCTGTTCAGGATGATAGGAACGATATTGTTATAAGTTGCACTTTACACAACAATGTTGTTTATGTGTAAAGTGACCTCTATAGTCTATATTCTATAGGGAAAAACACAAAATATATTTTGAAAAACTGATCGTTGGATTAGATGCACTTCTTATAAATTACATACTCGCCAAAAATCAAAATGATCCAACAGTTATTTTAATTTAAAAAAAAAAAAACTATCTGAATAAAAATTGTGACATTTTGAAGAATTAAAATATTATAATTTTTCATGATCATTTGTCATAAACTGACTGTTAGATCACTATGATTTTTTGCGAACATGAAATTTATAACAATTGTATTTAAAACAACGGTCAATTTATCAAAATCTTTTCTATTACTGGTCCTATGCACACCACATTATCCATAGTTTGACATATACTTTGTAAAATCAATATGGAATAGGTATTTTGATAAACTATTGATTGGATTAAATTATATGTGTGTTCACATGACACATCCATCATATATAAAAAAAATCACATTGATCAAACGATTAATTTTTTTTTTTTTTTTTAAAAAAATCATACTTTTGAGATAAACTACAAAAAACTATCGAAAATTGTTGCAATTTTTATAATTCATAATTCTTGTTTTGAAAAATTAGTCATTGGATCAATGTGATTTTGGGTATGCATCTTGTATATAAGCAAAATATCTCATCCAACGGTTAATTTTCAAAATATCTAATCTAGCGCTTGCTTTTTTAAGTGGATCCATTGAGGAAGTCGTTGAAATATTATTTATTTTAAAAGTATATTACAATCAAGAGTCATCGAAAAATTATTTAATTAAAAAATATATTACAATCAACATGCAATTTAGTAGTTTAGACTCTTAAAATACAAGTTTTTTAGTGGAGATAATGGATTTGAACCCTCTTGAAAGTACATTTAGTGCATTATATATTAAATTTGTTATTTAAATGACGGGGCTATAGGGTGGGGACAGAGATTCCCCGCTTCTATGGGGATAGGAACGGTGATAGAATTATATTCCCCGCCGGGGTACGGGACAGGGATGGAGAGTAATTTTATAAGCGGGGACGGAGGAGTGGAAAATCCGTCCCGCCCTGTCTCGCCTCATTGCCATCCCTACATCGATCATGTGTTTGATATTTCTTAATTTTCGCGACAATTATTTTTTATACTAAAATTTTGCTAACTATTTTACCATCCCTCAAATAATTTAAAAGTGATTATCATCCTATCTCTATTGCAATCTCACACACGAGTTCAGACATTATATTGAGTGACTTATAGCAGTGTTCTAGTATTATAATTTAATTTTTTACTACTATTAAATAAATAGAATATTAATTAAGTTTCAACTCTTAAAAAAAGTCCACTTCTCCAAACATGACAACCCAACACACTGGGATTTTTTTTATTTTTTTTATTTTTTTATTTTGGAAACACGCTGAAATTTTAAATCTTAAAAAAGTCTACTTCTTGGCTTGCATATATGTCAAAATACAAGTGTGTGACCCCAAACAAGCCACGTAGTCAGCACAACCCACCTTACCTAACACACTCTCTCTCTCTCTCTCAATGTGCAAAGATGCTATTACTTGTACCAAGCAAAGAAAAAAGAAGGAAGCATGGAGAGTGTTGCCAAAACTTTGGTAACAAGATTGTACCTAATAGTTTTTTTAAAAAAATAATCCAGTGATAATGTGGCTTTAATCAGTGGAGTTGAAAAGATCTTCTTTGCACCAATGAAGATGATGATGATCGCCTCCTGCCTGAGTTTTTCTGTGTTTGAATTTGCTTGGGTATCTAAGATCATGACATATCATTTAAAATGAAAAATGAGTGATATATTTGGATAATGTATCATGATCTCAGTATCCAAACAAGTCCAAATATAGAAAAATTCAAGCAAAGGATCGAGACTCGAAACGATGGCTTGAAGTACACTTTTGCAGCTGTTTTGATTTTTTATTTTTTAAAAATTCTATTACAAGGATGTCTACATTCAATTTAATATACAAGGTTGTATACATTGTACAACAAGTAACATGCTCTTTAACAACTAATTAAGCTAACTAAAAAAAGCCGATTCCAGTGGGTCTTCACCTACATACTCCTAACCACCATCTACAGAATTTACACAGCCAGACCCAAAGCACAACCCAGTTCTTCCTGCAGCCATGGATTAGTGTGATGTGAGCAATTTTTCATACCTGACATACAATGTCAAATTGAGGTACAAGTAATAACTGCACCAAATTCAGGCACTTTCATGGACTTCCCCACACACACTTCGGCTGAGTCTTTTCTTCAAGCTCACCTAAAAATTGAGGAAAATTTCAGAAAACGGACGTATGAAAAACAAAAAATAGAGAGTATTGTGATACATAAAAAAAAATAGTGGACATTAAGATTGAGCAATTGTGATTCAGGGAACATATGAAAAACCAATAAGATCATAAAGTGATAAAAGCAAATTAAATTCGAATAGAGGTACGGAGAATGAATAACTGCCTAAGATCTAAGTTGATTGGTTCAAAAGTATGAGATTGGGGTGCACAAAATAGGCAGTCTAACCTCCTCAAACATTCTTCAATAGCATCCACCACTTTTTTTTTACTATGCACATCACTTGATTCTCTGTGTGTTGCTTTTAAGGATACCAGTTATAGAGATCATACAAGATCCTATTTCCTAATCTCCCCCTCTCTCCAGTAATTTGTAAGATCTGATGATATGATATTTTCTGAATCCAAGTGTATGATGAATTAGCCTGGGTTTGGGCTTCTAGAATATTCAAATTGATATACTTTCAACTACTCACTTTTCTTCACATCATTAAATCCATTTATGTTCCAGTTTGTTACCACCTTGATGGGGAAAAAGAAAGGATAGTCAACCAATCCAACTCCCAATAGTTAAACGGTAGCAGTCATACAAATTTCCAAGTGATCCAAGATGCAATGCGAGGTCTATGTTGATAAATTAAGGCACTGTTTGGTTGAACTTTTTAAAGTGCTTTTTTGCTTTTGTAAGCAAAAAGATTAAGCAAAAGGATGGTATTTGTCAAACAAAAAACGTATATATTTTTGCTTATAAAAGCAAAAAGTACTTAAAAGAGGTCCAACCAAATGGTGCCTTATAAACTAATTCAAAATTTTGGTAAGAAAAATAATGGATGACCAACCACTACTATTTTAAAGCAGTTACTTTGAAAGATAACTGATATATCTCGTAGAAACCTCACAGAATATACAAAGTAATGGTTGGATGATAAAAATGAAGTAACTCATAACCAATTTAAGAAATTTTACGAAGGCCCATTCATGTGATCATGGTCAAATAATCCATGACATGCTTATGATTCGTAAAGGAGTAGGTGTATTCTAATTTCTGGAGGGGAAAAATGTATATCAGACTGAAAGTAAGAAATCCTTCAAGCCATATATCACTGTAAGCTGCAGTTTAAAATCACTGAGGTAGTTCATTTCAACTGTATTCAAAATACTGTTTTACATGCAAACAAGTTTTTAAGATGCATTTCAAAGGTGAATCTCAAGGCTTGCCCCAAATCAAGGAGGTTATTAAATGACACAGCTTTAAAAATTAAGTGGGTGTCTCACTGTCTCATTAGGCGCATGCCTAATAAGGTGATGCATATAAAGGTTAAAGGTGTGAAAGGCAATTGAAAACAATATTGCTAATGAGGTATATGCCTAATATGATCCACAATTTAGTCCCTTCTTTTACCTTCCATTCAGTTCTTGGAAAGCACGCCTTTAAAAAGCAAGCTACCTTTTAACACTTTCCTTTCTTTTCCCTTTTTCTTTCTGAGAATATAGCCTTAATTCTACAAGTGACTGATAATGTTTCTTCTGTTACTTAACTATATTCACCAAATTTGTCAACCATATTTCTTTTTGATTTTTTTGTTTAATTAAGGATTTCATCCTGTTTAGCTTTGGTGCTTCTATATACAATATTTATACAATTTAATTTGTTATGAAATATTAAAAATGTTTTTATATTTAAGTATTCAACTATGCCATTGTGCTCCCAACATGTCTTAAATAAGGATGCATATTACCTTTTTATTTTTTATTTTTACCATGTTTAACTCTTCCTAGTCACTTCTATAAATTTTAAAATGTATACAAAATCGAAAAGCATAAGTCTCACCTCACAGGAGGTCACTTAGTGTCAAATGCTACACTTAGTGTTTTAACCTTTAAAAAAAATACATATAAAGACAGTGAACATCCACATTATATTTCAAGATGTGTAAAAGAATCTTCTCAAATATATTTAAAAACAGCATAAGAATCCAGCACACCCTTTTCATTATAAGACTATTACTGAATAGTAAGAATTTTAAAAATTCAAAGCATGTACCATAAAAGCAACAATGAAAAGCATACGACAAGCTACAGTACTTAGGTGATGATGCAAAGGAAAGTCAATCAAGGTGATTTGGTCATAAACCAGAAAGTCCAATGACAACACAAATGAGATGGACCAACTAGTGGTGGAGATTTTGAAGAGGACAGAGGAACTGCCAAGAAAGAAGAAAATTACAATTGAGAAAAAGATTTAAAGCTTCAAGCTTCAATAGAAGATTTGGCCCTTGAAACAACGGAACATGTGAACAAATTTCACATAACGAACCCCAATTACGTCAGAATAGCACTTAGATGACATCAATTAGGGTTTAGGGTTTAGGGATTGAAGAGGAAAAAATTCCCCTCCAATCAGAAACCAACAAGTGACATCAACACTAGACAACATATGGCTACACCGAGGCCCAGCACGTGGCAAGACCTCCAACTACCTGCTGTAGGTGGACTTGCCGAGCCTAGACCAAAGCTCACTGGCCTGACCTGAGCCATGGCCTTCCAGGCTGACCCCAAAGCCCCCATCATGCCCAGGGGCATTTGACCAACTAGCAGGAGACCTATTAACCAGGAGGGATACACAACCGACCTCCCACACTAGAACTTGTGTCCCTAGGGATCTCTACCAGCCAACTAGCTGAGCCCAGAGAAGGTAGCTCGGTATGTACTAACCAGAACATTCCTAGTGCTCGGCTCACTTATAAGGTACCGAAGCACCTCTAACCCTTGTTGGGGGACAAGATGCAGAGACCTCTCTTTCCCCATTGGAGGAGATCCTTTGTACAAGGGACATGTGAGTGGAGCCTTTTCAGGAATGTCAAGTACTACAGACTGTTACGGAAAGGGACATGCTACCAAGTCAGCAGGCCCGCACGAGTGTGCCAACCAGATCTTACCCGGAAACCCTAATGGGCCGGTCCAATCCCATCAGATAGCCCATATGGGCAAGAACAAGACTCTAAGGAGTATATAAAGGGGACAGATAGTAGGTAAGAAAGGAATACACAACTCATTCTCTACATTTCTTCTCTCTCTCTCTCTCTCTCTCTCTCTCAAAACCTCTTTCCCTCCTACCATTCTTTGACTTGACTATTGGAGGGTCCTTGCTGGCACCAGTGCCACCTAGGCTTCCTTTGGTCTTTCTTCTTCTACATGCAGGAGCATGAGGGCCCTTGAAGAGTCCAAGCCAAATGCTCAAGCTCAAGAGTGGAGAGGCCCAATTGGATTCTTCAACACTTCCCTCACGTGTAGGCTTCGTTCAGGCCTAGTTACGTGGAGAACTTGGCACTGATACCATACTGAAGCATCTAAGCCTAAGAGTGGAGAGGCCCAACTAAGTACATGAAGCTATGTTAAGCCCGCTTGGGTTTTTTGGTGCTTGGGTGATATGTCATGATCTGGATCCTCTACACATCACCCAAGTGAGAAAACAAAACATCCAGATCATGACACATCACCCAAGCATACCCAAGCCCAAGCAGAGGATCCTAAAGCCTTTGTTTGGGCAATATGGGATAGAATGGAATCTTCAACAAGGCCACGACTGCAAGGCGAGGATTCATTGTCAACACTAATGTTAAACTGATCTGCAAAATAGTACTGACCAATCACATCCTCCCTCTTTCAAAAACAATGACTGACACTACATGAATCTGCATTTCAAAATTAAACATTGCTGCTGCAAATTTCACTCCAAACAATCCAAATCATGTCATGGAGTTTGATTTTGCAGGGCAGCAGTTAAAACCCAACAACATCTGGGAATGACAAGAAGTAGGACAAATGCTCTTTCAATTACACACAGGGAGAGAATTGTTCAAACAGTTAAGACATGCAGCATGGGAAACAGAAAGAGCAATACCAACATATCAGTGAACAGCATTAAGCCACAAAAGAATTCTATCTACAATAGTCAAAACCTAGATCTGAAATACTGTAACGATTATAATGGTTGGGGACTTGGGGGCTTAGACAGCTAGTAGCTTATGCCATAGAAATAACAGTGGTGACACGGAAGCAACTTTTATAGTTTTTAAATATTTTATTCTCAATGTATTAATATTTTCATCACTAAATGAATGAAAATATTATAACATCATTAACATAATATTAAATACTCCCTCCATCCCAATTTATGTGCATACATTGACGAAACACAGAGTTTAAGAAATACATTGATTACTTTGACTTTATTATATTTTTAAGTTTGTGTTCCAATTTTACCCTTCTAAAAGAAAGGATCATTCTCCAAGGTTATTTGATATAGGGGTATAATGAGAAATTCATTCTAATTTTTAATTTGAAAAGTTAAAGTGATAACATATTTTGGGACATCCCAAAATGGAAAGGTGATCACATAAATTGGAACGGAGGGAGTAATTAATAACAATCAAGATAATTGAATAATGGATGTTACATTAAAACAAAGAAAACTAGCCACCACCATATTTGTCAGTGTTCTTGCCTCATACCATGGGTAACCATAATAGCGCTAAAATAACAGACACTAAAAAATCATGGTTAAAACCTTAATAACAAGGACACTCCTATATTTGCATTTTTTTTTTCTGTCTTGGACACCTTGCAATTGTACCAGCCAGAGACACATGATTGTGTCCAGGCTCCAGGGTGATAATGCAGTTTAGTTTTTGGAGATGCTGTGTCAAACAACAGCACCCATGTCTGTCCATCTAACAGAAAATAAATTCAGACCCAATCATTTCAAGAGCTAACAAAAGAAATATATAAACTTTTTAAAAGTGGATGGTGATGAACAGAGCAATGTGATACAACCATGTGATAATACTTCTCCATATATCGCAAAAAAATGTAAATGGTGATAACAAAATCTCTTGTGACGCACCTTAGAAGATGGAGGAGGTAAAGATCTGTGCGGGACAATTTCTCCAGGTTCACTTAGCTGTTGAATTTCTCGAAGCTGGTGGGCTATTTCCTCCAAAAGTTTCAACTGAACTTCTTCCCCTTCACTATGTTGAGAAGATAAATTCAACTTCTCTCTTCCTTCTTGCAATATCTGTAGCCTTTCTCTAAGGCATTCAACTTCAGAGTCAATTTTCAACCTTTCCTTATCAACTGCAGACAAAGAATCCCTCCTTGAGTCAAAAGGCGAGGCTTTGCTTTGTGAGTCAACCATTTCTTGTGACCTGCAGCTTGTGTCCAAACTGGTTTCCAGAGCGTTATGATCAGCTTTTAGCCTGCTTGTGCTTCGCCAATTACTTAATACCTCATCACTCTGGACCCCCGGAGCGCCAAATGAGTGATCGTTTTCTCTGGGTTCATCCAGAGCTGCACATGTCAATGGTCTACTTTCCTCATTCCAAACTTCGGTTTTACCATCAACGACATGAATATCATAAACATTTGGCAGCAAATCAAGCATTGAACTTTGTAAATTGCTGCCTAATTGATTTTTATATTCCCCATCTTTCTCCAAATTTTCACCATCACAAGAACTCTTCTCAATGGTAGTACAAGTTTGAGCTGCCTCTGTTGTCAATCCTTGGCATGCTCCAGTGTTCATTTTTCGCTCCAGAAATTCTATGTTGCAACCATCCAAGCATCCTTGTCTCTCAACATACATGTCCTCATAGCTTGGAGACTGGTTACCATTTTCTCCCATTTCCTTCTTGCCAACAAATTCACTAAAATCAATATGCTGCCGCATCAGTACGAGATCCTCGCCCATACCAAGTGAATATGATGGCTTTTGTCCCCATTTATCCATCTTATCCTGCAAATCACCTTCCAGCAGCTCATATCCTACAGACGTCATCTGCCTATAAGCTTCAAGTTCCTTCTCCAAAAAATGCTTCTCCCTCTCCCTCCTAACAATGATCTCTTTGAGAATGTTCATTTCTTCTTCATCATAAGCAGACTTTTCTTCTATCATTCTTTGGTACTGCCGAGCTTCCATTTCTATTGAGGCCTTATCCTTTTGCAGACGCAATATCATGGTCATGGCTTCATCTGCAGCAGTTGCTGCAGCAGCTCTCTCTTTCTCCAATTCAAGGTAAAGGGCATCACGAGTGGCTTGCTCTTGTTCAAGTTCTTGTTCCAAGATTCTAATAGCATTTGTTTCATTTCCAGCAAATCTCTGATCATCTCGAGCTTTACAACCAATTTCATCAATAGAGAGCAAATCCCTGCCAACGTCCTTGTTTCCATCAGAGGACACACTCAGTTCAAAACCGTGCAGGGTTGTTTCACCCAAATCAATGCTAGTTGGAGCATCCCCATCATCTACAATGGCATAACCATAACTGTCAGAACATAGCATATTTCAACAATTAAAATCAGAGACAGATTCAAATTTCAACATAATTCAACAGTTAATTACTTCAATTGAAAGCCACTCCAAAAATAATCAACATTTTTTAAAATGCAACTTCTATTACAAGGAAACGTTGAAACTTCGTTTCAATTCCAATTAAGTTCCAAACTCAATACTGCTAACATTTATTTTCGAGAAATCCTACCACACTTTGTTCCATGCATGTCACGGTCTCACAATTGAACATAGATTTACACCAAGAGCAATGAATTTCAACAATAACGCTATTCAAGATAAATAATAAATAAACAAAACAATATTTTAGGCACAATTCTCACTCACCATAAAGGCCATCTTCTCCGGTATTAACAGAACCTGCACTTGTATTCATTTGCTTTCTAATTTCACCGTCATTACAGTGGGAGCTAGAAACATCTCCAACATATTCAAGAGCAGCTCTACGATGGCGCCGAACAACAGATCTTTGCTTCTGATTCAGAATTCCCTTCCCCTTAGCACCAGGCCTGCTTTCCTGTATCCCAAACATTTCACTTCTCGGTAAAGCATCTCTAACAACCAAATTATGTGATTTTGGACCAGAACACGAGCTAAAAGCTGCTTCACCCTCCAAATTGAGAACCCCTTCAGTGCATTTTCTACCTCTCACTAACTTCACATTCAGATTACAGACTTGATCCCTAAACCAAGTGGAATTGAAATCAAATGGGAACCTACTCATTGCCGAAAATTGAACAGAATAAATTTTCTGCTTGGGACAATCAACGAGCAGTGTATGCAAGCACTCGTTGCTGTTCAAAAACCCAAAAATCCCATTACAAGAACATGGCAAATACAGTCCAAAAATACCCAAGAATTTCGAAGCAAAAAAGGCTAAAGCAGACCCGCATAGTAAAAAATAAGCTAATACGAGATCGAGAAAAGCCTCAATGAGACCAACAAACGTCCACGAATGAATTGTGTGTAAAGCCATTCTTCTTCGCAACAGAAAACCCTAGATTATATAGAAAAGCAGGTTGAAAACGAGAATTATGACACTTGCGTTCTAACTAACTAAAAAGGTAAGTAAGAATCAGGTGAACAAATACAAAACCTCAATATCAAAATCGTTGATTAAGGAAGCTCGAGGCAAATAAACCCTAGATTTTCCTGAGACACAGAGAACTATACAAGTTACAGAGAAGTGCGGGAGATTTCGAGTACGCAAGACGAAATTGCAAAGCAATGAAGAGATTGGATTCGAAAAGATTGAAAACAGGAAATTTACACCCCCGAGGGTGGGAAATGTTTTCTGTCGTCTTCTACTTCATAAATTTTCCTCCTGTGGAAAAATCACTTTCCTTCACTTTTTCTGCGTTTAACTGTTTCAGGAAAGCTCAGGTTCTTTCAGGCAACTACATATTATTAAATAAAGTATCATTAAAAATTTACGACTTTACTTTCTTCTAAGTTTTACTGTAAATCAATAAATACTTTTCACTTCCACTTTTTAGCATTCCACAGGTTTTGGAGGGAAGAAAAAGTAGAAATGCCAATAATTTCTTTTTGTTTTTTTCTGACAGAAATAAAAGACTTTTCCCTCATAACATCGAAGAAACGCTGCTGCATGTCTGCATCACAAGGTCCCGCAGCTCTATAGCTCCATTTTGTTTTCAGCAATCAGCCACAGCGCTGCTGCATGTCTGCGATACTTGTAGTAATATGTTGGAGCGATGCATAGCATTTTTCTTTTGAAAACTTAGTCATTATTTTCTTATAGCGTTACTTGTAGTGAGACGCTATAGCGATGCATAGCATTTTTATTTTTTTTCATCACTTCAAATACGTTATATTTATAGGGTCGGCTTTTTCTTGCAACTTATTTGATTACTATTTTTATCATTTGAAGTTGATTGAATATTTTAAGAAACCGAATGTTGAATTAGATATTTTTTTTATTTATATTATCCATGCCAAAAATTACAATAATCCAACTGTCGATTTTTTAAAAATATCATTGTAAAAAATTAGTACACTTAAAAATATTACTATTTTATATAGTGAAAATTTTAAAAATGTAACCATTGAATCAATGTAATTTTTAGCATACATTACATGCATAAGTAAAGTATCTAATCAAGCGGTCGGTTTCTCAAAATATTTAACGTAAATTCGTATTTTGAGAATGAATAGTATAAATAGTGATAAAATGAATGATAAAGGAACCTGTTCCATTTATTTAGTCCTATTCTTTGTGCACATATGCTGATTTTAGTTAAAGCCAGCATTATGCTTTTTAACTAATTGTGGGATATGTATTTTGAAAACAGACCACTGGATTAGATAATTTCCTCATAGATGTCATGCATATCAAAGAGTAACCTTATTCATTCATGAGGAATGGAATCCATAATCTCATCCATCGATCGGTCAGTATTTCAAAATATGTGACCCATAATTACCTATTAGACTCATGTTAGTATGCATATGCTAACATGATAATTTCTATATATTTATATATCCATAAATGCTCTAGTCCACATATGCTAATATAAGTTATGTCCACACGAAGGAAATAGATTATTGTAGAATGCAAATTTTGGAAAACTGACCGTTATATTAGATATTGTACTCATGGATATCGTGCATGCCAAAAATCACGGTGATCCAATGTTAAATTTTCAAAATATAATTATGAAAAACTGTAATCACTGAAAACTGATACAGTTTTTCTGAGTGGCATTTTTGAGAAATCGACAGTTGGATTGTTGTGATTTTTGCATATATGACATATACAAGTATAGTATCTAATCTAATGGTCATTTTTTCAAATATGCATTACACAATAATTTATAAGTTTCATATAGATATAAGCTTATATAAACATATATAGACTAGATCATTACTGTTATATACTTATATATCCTCCCTCGTGCTCCTAATCATTTAATATTACAATTTATGATTTTTTTAATTCATAAATCAATGCTATATTTTTCTCCTTTGTTGTAAATTATTAATTAATTTTCACATTTAACTTTGGACGTTCATAATTTTTAGGCAAACTTCTGTTAAATTTAGTCAACTTTTTGTAGTGTTCATTTACGTTTTTAAATGAATTAATTAAAAAAATGAAATGCACCAAAATAGCATATTATTCATTTTTTTTCCTCTCAAAATTCCTCCCCTTTGAACTTTCAAGATCAATTTTTTTCTAGATATTTCCTTTAAATTTAAGTTGAATATGACAATAACTTGTTGATCCAGTAACATGTATTTTCACTTTGAGAAGAAATGTTTCGAATTCGTGCACATTGAAACTACCTACTTTAAGGGTAGTCTCCTAGGAAAAAAAATTGTAAAATGAGTTAAAGATGTCTCCTTAGCTTGGGTGGTAAAGTCTTTTAAGATTGAGTTTGAATCAATGTTATTAAACCCGGACCGGACCGGCCGGTTCAACCGGTTGGACCGGGAACCGGTCCCCTCTCCGGCTGGTTCAACCCACAAAAACCCGTTTTTCAAAAAAACCGTTCAACCCGACGGTTCAACCGGTCAAAAAACCAGTTAAAAAACCGGTCAACCCGGTTTTTTTTTTTTTAAATAATTTTAATTTTTTTTTTAAGTGCTAAAATGACTAAAATAGTCCCAATATTTGTAATGACTGCACATTAATTCAAATATATGAATTGATTGTACAAACATTAAAAAAAAATTATATTTTGAATCATTTATAGCTTTTATTATAATAAATAAATAAATAAATGATATATTTATGACGTCACGGTTCAACCCGGCGGTTGAACCGGTTGACCCTTAACCCGATAACTTTTCCGATTCGATGAACGGTCCAGTTTTTAAAACATTGGTTTGAATTTCACATAGAGAACTTTCGTCTCTTTTCTACTAATCACTAATTACATAATGGGTTATGTTTCTCTTATTGCTCCTTCCTAATATAGCAATGTGGGTCGGATATTTTAAAAAGCTGACCATTGAATTAAATATCTTTATTACTTATGTCATGTAAGCAAAAAATCATAGTAATCAAATAATCAGCTTTCTGAAAAATATATATTATTGTAAAAAAAATTATCATATTTTTTATTAATTAAAAACATCACAATTTTTTATGCGCGGTGATATTTTTTAAAAAAATATAACCGAAAGATTATTGTCATGACATGTATAAAAAAGATATATAATGTAACGGTAGATTTGTCAAAGAAATGAATGGTAAAAGAAATATTGAATAGTGTATTTCTTGTCCAATACCAAAAGACACAAAAATAATAAATAAATAAAAATAAAAACAACTCTACACAACAGTACAAGTAATAACACAACAGTATCTGCAATGTGATACAGAATTGTCTTCTTTTTCTTTTTTGGACATAAAGTAAATTTGAACCCATACTCTCTCCACTGTAGTAATAATTACAAATTGCTACCAACCAAAACAATTGTGGCATATGACAGGAGTTTTTTAAGAACTCAAATAATATCAAAGCTTGAAACTACATAATGCTTCAATCATACCCTTTCAATTATTGAATGGGAACATGACTTCTTGCCGCTATATGGGGCCATTTGAAAACTTTTAAAGTTTCATTAAATGTTAGGGCTGTAAAACACAATCCAGTCGAGTTTTGAAATGCTTGAGCTCGGTTTGGTCGATTTGAAAAATTGACCATTGGATTATATACTCTTCTTATGTATGTCATGCTTGCCAAAAATAACAGTGATCCAACGGTTGATTTTTCAAAAATGTTACTCTGAAAAACTGTGACTTTTTTGTTCTTTAAAATATCACCATTTTTTCAGTCTCAGATCGCTGTGATTTTTGACAGATCTAACATACATAAGAGAAGTATCTAATCCATTTGGCAGTTTTTAAAATTTGTTATGCAATTGATCCTATAAATGTCACCTAACATAATTTTGATAACAACGGTGAATTTGACATTATGAAAAATAGTTGTATTTATAATATATATTTTTATCTCTACTAATAAGAAGAGGGGATAAGGTCGCGTCAGCTACACTCTTCGTTAGGTGGTTCGTTCGTTGCCAAAACGACGCTTGATGTATTGAAACGGCGTTGCATTGTGTGGGTTTAAAACAGTGCTGTTTAAAAACTGATATAAAAAAGACCCCAAAATTGTCTTCTACTACTAATGAAATTATCACAACCCAAGAATTATATTACAGGAAAGAGAGTTGAAGGCTGATTTTTGCTATCTATTGGAACAGAGCTAGACAGAAACAGAGAGTTGGAGCAGGGGCGGAGCTAGTAATGGGCTAGGAAAAAAAG
>JAESVK010000636.1:114103-137420 GCA_017140935.1 Hamamelis virginiana
AAAAAAAAAAAAAGGTATTTAATTGCATCAAAGACTCAATGCCTCTTTGGAAAAAATAAATCGCATTAATGCCTCCCATATCTAAGAAATATTTTGGCAATAACTATTTCTCCTAAGTAGTTAATATCATATTTTCCTCAAATTTAAAACTCATTGAAGCAAAATTCCACCAAATATGGAAGCTCTCTATTGGAGTACAATAATGTAGGGCTTCCAAATATAAAAATGAGAGGCACAAATAGGAGTAGGGGTGTAAATGCTTCGGTTTGGAAGCATAAAGTAAGGTAAATCATTTTTAAGGGTTATATTATTTTTTTATTTTTAATTGCCCTTGTTACTTATTTGAGCTATTATTTGAAATCCCATTAATTTGAGAATCAAGGGTTTACTATAATTCAAAACCAAACCAAATCATAATAGAAAATCAAATCGAACTGCACTGTATGAGCGGTTTGAGCGATTTATACAGTTTTTAATTGCTCGTTACTTATTTGAGCTATTTTTTGATATCCCATTGATTTGAGAATTTGAGTCAAGTAATGTAGAATTTTCATTTGAATTACGGGCCTTAGAAGTAGTACTAAGATATGGGTGCCCATCCAAGGGCTTACTTTACAAGCTCTCGTAATTGAGTGGAGATCTTCTGTTTCACTTTTTATGTATTACTTCCTGTCATTTTTCACAAAAATTCATCTTGAAAATCTTACATTTTAATAAATATTTATATTTAGATTTTCAAGGTAGATTTTTATGTAAGAGAACAGAAAGTGATACATAAAAAATGGGACAGAAGATCTCTACTCTTCGTAATTTTGCTTAATCTAAAGCAGGAATAGGTCTATATTATCCTGAAATCCTATTATTGCATTAATTGGGATCTCTTCTAAATGAAATATGCGTGGATTCCTATAAATCTGAAAAATACAGCACACTATAGCTTCAACAACACTAAAAAAATACTCCGTAGTTGAAAATGGTCCAAAATAATCACATGAAAAAAAAATAAAAATAAAAAGTGTCCGTACTAACTAACGCAAAATAACAAAAGGGTCAATACCCACCCAAATACGTCCTAACACAAAAATAAAAAAAATAAAAAAAAAAATAAAAAAAATAAAAAAAATTCTTTTAAATGCAAGCCTTAGATATTTAACATTTGAAACACTACTAAAATAAAATATTATAAAATTTTTAATAATTGTTTGGTTCGGTTTAAACAGTTTGATTAAGTTTGAATTTTTTTTTACCGAAATCAAATCAAACTGAACATTAAATCAAATTTCAAATCAACCAAACCATAGACACTGTAAAGGCGAATCAAACCAATATTTTAGTACGGATTGATTCGATTTTGCAGTTTGATCGATTTGATTTGATTTTTTATTTGGGAAATTAAAATTTGCTCCCTTATATTATTGGTCAAAAATATTTTGTACTCCTATACTTTCAATTGTAATACATTACTTTTGTATTTTCAAAATGTGACACATTGGACTCTTTTATTAGTTGGCCGTCTACATTTTTTACTGATATAAAATCACGTGCCATCATGTGACTCCATTTTGCACATAAAATAACATAAATGCCCTTTGTTGTTATTTAGCTTACATAATCCAAACCAAAACTATTCTTACCCGGCCCATGACTAATCCTCCAATGCAACCCTCTCATTGTGTCTTCTCTCTGAGTCGCCTGCAACGTGCTGGACCTTCTGCCACGTGCGCTGATCATTGTCATCTAGCTCTATCCTCTGTCCCTGTTCCTACTCTCTCTCTCCTCTGTACATACCACCATTTGCACTCCCATTTCAGTTTTCCAGCACTATATACTCTCCCCTGTTTTGATTGTGAAGTGGGAAGACCCCAGTGATGAATGCCATGGATTTAACCAATTTGAGTTTTTATTTAAATCTTTCTACTGAAGCTCTTATCACATCAATTCCGTCTTTCTTTGTTAATGTATATATTCTGTGTTTTATTGAGATTTATTGGTAGATTTGCAGTTACGAGAATTGAATGAGGATGCTGAAGATCCAGTGCAATTGGGTGTGATACAGAAGAGAGAGAGAGAATAGAAACAGGGAGAGAAAGGATGGAGCTAGACGATGATCAGCATGTGGCAGATGCCAGACGGTCCAGTACATGAGCCTTTTCTTTAGCTTCGGCACCACTAATGACCAGATGCCATAAGAGCCTAGCCAGAGTCCATTATTTTTACTGCACATCTGATATAAATCATGGATCAAATGATCAATATATATTGATACAAAATGTTTAGTTAATATGCAATTACTGTGCGTAAATCATTGAGTGAATAACACGTTCTTGTTACTAGTAATCGTCTTATATTCATCATTTGATTAGATTTGACCGATGTTGGCATTACACATAGTTAGGCTACAATGGCTATCATGCTCATTATTTATGAGATTTACAAATGGAAACAGAGAGAAAAATTATGGTTACAGAGAGTAAAATTATGCTTTGTGAGTTTGTAACATAAAATATTCATTCCACAGAATTCCCCCAGTTTTCACGACCATCACCACTTCTCCACTAAATGCATATGAAATGGTTGGCTATATTTAGCCTGTCAATAATGTACTGCCTTGTGAGTTATGACCCTATTGTGAGTTGGATAAAAAATGATGGAAAATGCATTTGACCTCCCTTTCCGTCCTTACTGGTGTGTCTGGCCAACTTGAAATAGGTATTTCGAAAAACCGACCCTTGGATTTGATGTTCCACTTATACTTATTATGAATGCAAAAAATCACATTGATCTAATAATTGGTTTTTGTAATTTTGAAAAAATTATAAAAAAAACTGTCACAATCTTTTTTTTTTTGAAAAACCGATTATTGGATTAATGTGTTTTTTTGTATTCATGATACGTATAAGTGGAGTATCAAATTCAACAGTCGGTTTTTCAAAATAACTGTTCCAAGTTAGTCAGATGCATGAGGACGAAGAGAATTGTTGATTTGGGGTACAGCGCATTGGCTTAGTAGCATTCTATGGTCTCCTTTCTAATTGACGCGTCAATTACGGACCAGTGAAACTCTTTAGATATGTACACTCTAGGTTAGCGGATAAAAAAATAGTATAAGCTAGAGCCTAATGATCATACATGTAGTACAAAATGGTTGGGAAGAAAGTGACAGCCATACTAATATAATCAATTGAATACATATTTTTGCTAAAATTTTATTCATTCAAAACAATAACAAAAGGCATTTGATGTCCAAATTTAGCATGGAAGATATGGTCATGTCATTTGTCCTCTGTTTCACACACGATTTGAAAGCATGAGCTGGCCTCATGGTCTTGGATTTCGACAAAGTCATTATTCATGGCTCTTACAAGGTGCTTATATTTCCATACCCACAATCTCTTTCCAATAAAGACTTGCTAGCAAGTCTTTGTTCATGGTTCCCACATTTACTATCTTTTGGAAAACATGTATATCACTCTAAAAGGTAGAAAACAACCGTCACTGTGGCATAAACAACTAGTCTAAAGGTTACCTAGCTTCTTGACTAATTGTATTTTAATTAGTCTTGAAGAGGGTTAGATAAAGTGCCTTCTGCTTGGACATGAGCGATTGAGCTCATTAATTGTTGCAGATTAACAAGAGATTGAAGATTGAATTTTCTCCATTTAGTAATACTAAAATTTTCACTGTGTTATTTTGAATTTTATTTGCTTTTAGACCAATTGATGGTATTGTATGTTGGAAGCTAAGACTAGTGGAAGACTTTGAACTTTAAACATCAAATAATTCAAGGGCCAGACGTGTTTGAATGCAAGCACTACATATGACAAACATTCTACTTCTCCTCCTCTCTCATTAACAATCATATCATACATGAGCTTATTTTTTTTAATATTTTTTTTATTTGAAAGGTATAATGGTGAACTATTTTAAATATAAATATTTAACAACAGTGAAATCTATGTAAATGGATAAAGTGTCAATGCAGAGTATTTTTTACTAATAATATAAGGTAGCAAACTGTATTTTTGTTTTCTTTTTTTTAATTTCTAAAAAGCTGTCAGAGATGCTTCAAACTTTATAAACGACAAAGGCAGAAAAATAAAGCTACTACAATGAAATCTGAACCTACCATCTGCAGCCACATTGAATAATCTCATCCGTCGCTTTCATTAAAATCATAGTCGCATGGGTCCTCAGCCAGAGAAACAGAGACCCCATACCATGGGAATATCTCTCACAAGTATAAAAGGCATATCCCTCTGTTTCTCATTTATGGGTCCCTCCCCAAGGGTCCTCAGCAAGAGAAACAGAGATTCCATGCCATGGGAATATCTCTCCCATGTATAAAAAGCATATCCCTATGTTTCTCATTTATGGGTCCCTCCCCATGCCTCACCTTCCCCTAACAATTCTATTTACCATTATTCGTATCAGCTATTTTTAAAACACCAATATAAATCGAATATTTAAAAAAATCGTCGTTGAATTAGATACTCTTCTTATTCAAATTATATATGCCAAAAATCATATTGATTCAACGATTAAATTTTAAAAAATCTCACATTAAAAAATTACAGTATTTTTAATTATAATAATTTTTAAAGTGATAATTTTTAGAAATCAACTATTGAATCACTGTAATTTTTAGAATAAATAATATATATAAGTATAATATGTAATTCAACTGTCGATTTTTTAAAATATTGGATCCATAATAATATTTTCAACGTAGATTAAAAAAAATATAATGGTAAAAAAATGGTTTGGGAACGTATCCCCACTCATGTATAGTCATTTTGACTATTCGCACCCAGTCGTATGGAATCAGAGTGTCTGTCTTCTTCTCTCATCCATATTCCATAACAACCAGCATCAGCAGCAGCAGAACTGAAGAAGAGTCCCTCATTAACAAGCTCTGAGAGCTTTGCAAATGTCTGTAATGGCGGTTCTGACACATGGGTCCTCTTCATTATGCCCACCCATGCCAACACCCCAATCCTTCAAACGAGGACACCTCAAGTATTTAAGCTCTTTCACTGTCCGTCACAGAGTTCCTCATTTCTTCAAACCCTCAATCTTCCGGTAACTCTCTCTCTATCTCTCTCTAGACACACACACACACACACGTATACTTGATGTATGTGTGTGTTATCCTCGGTTTGGTTGCTGAGAAAATGTTGGAAAAGAAAAGAAATTAAAATCGTGTGTTGGAATTTTCAATTTTTTTCTTTTATGAAACTTTCTTGATGGACCGATAATTAGTGCAAGAATAGCTGGGTGTAATGGAGCTTTCCCCTACAATTTAATCAAAATCTAGAAATTAAAACTGTCCTGCTTTACGTGCAAGGCAGTTTGATATTTATTCATTCACTGTCCAAACTCGAATAACAGCCATCTCATTTTGAAATTGAAACTTGAAACCCAAGTGGTACTTTGCTACTATATTACATTTGATTTGTCCGGATTTGTATTCATCGTAAAAATGATAAAATTTCTCCGTGTAAGCATCAATGGATTTCTTAAGTTGTTGAAGCTGCCAAATTGCATGTAAAGTCTCTGCTTTTAATCAATTGGCAGAAATTGATTCTTTAGCAGGTCTTTAGTTCTTTACATGTGTTAAGATATCCATGCATCATGCGTTGTTAAATATCATGTATACAAGTCCACTGAGATAGAGCTTCACCACCAAGCTTTCCAGTGGCTAATTGTTCTTTAACTTCTTTTGGCCTTTCAGTCAATCTATGACAGGAGCAGAAACTTAACAAAATTGTTATGCAATCCAAGAAAATATCTGGATTTATCTTGCTATAGAACTTAGGAACTTCAAGTTTAGCATTACAATCACTAACATCAGGAGGAATATTTGGATGAGGCACATGATTGGGTTTTACTTTTACCCAATCATAAATAATGTTTTCCCTGCAGGTTATGGGCCCTCCATCAACTTTACGCTCTCGAGGCCGGTAAAGTTCCTATAATTAGTGAGAAGTTATACAATTCTTCCTGATAGTGAGAATTTTTTTGTCCTATGGGAACTTGTCAAGTGAGAGTTTTCTTTTACTAAGAGCATCTCCAATGCAAAAGCCAAATTTGGCACCCCAAAAAGCACTAGTTGATGCCAAATTCTAAACCCAAATGACACTAGTTGATGCCAAATTTGGCTTTATAGCATCAGGCAGTGCCAAATTTGGCGGGGTGCCAAATTTGGCTTTTGCATTGGAGATGCTCTAATTCTGCATTGAGCTTTGGAGGGACAGTACTGTAATGTGCACTCAGAGTTAATGATAACTTTATCGCCTCGGTCAATGTAAGATAGCATTGAAGACTCTATAATTGGAGTGAACAAGTTTTCCCCTTGGAGTGTGGACACAAGTGAAAGGGAAATCAAATAGTCTTGGAGAGTCTTTTTCACCCTCCTTGGGATGGGTAAGAAAGATATGGATGGGAGATGGTATAATTGAAAGAAAAGGCTCAATGGTGGGAACACAATAGAATCGATGAAATAGAATTTGGAAGAACTTATACGGAGTAATATTTATGGCCAAAAATGAAAATGAAAAGTTGGAAGTGGGAACTGTGGCAGTGGGGATTAGAAAGGAAGGTAGAGAAGGTTTATGATAAGGGAACAGTGAGGTGGGGCCCACTATGTGATGATAGAAGAATTGAAGAAGGTGGCATTGATTATGGAGATGGGTGGTGTTTGGTGAGTGAGAGTTAATTGGGTAAGGTGGTGTGCATTGGAGAGTCCAGACTCCAGATAGGAAGAGAATTTTTTAATGGCTTAAACAGATAGAGGGAGGGACTCTAGTTTGGTATGGAGGCCAAAAATTTGAAGGGAGGGAATATGTGGCTGAAAACAATGAAATGTTCGGTTCATTTACTAACTGAATGAGCTTGAATGAGCTAAGTAGCTAGCCAAGGTTGGGCTGTCCAAGATCTGCTTGGTTCATTTGCAGCCTTATCTGTCATCATAAACATGTTTCTATTCCTGATTTCTTTCCCACCAAAGCAGACAGAGTCCGTGTAATAAACATGTTTATTATATATATATATATATATATATATATATATATATATATATAGGAGACAAACATCACAAAAGTACCCACTTTGGCCAAATAAGAAAATTATATTAATTTATTAATCTAAACAAGTAGATATGTATGCATCAGCGTATGTTGTATTAACACTCAAAAAAGTGTTCAAATATTGTATTCAATGCTCGAACTATCATAACACAACATAATGGAGTAATACAGTATTATAACCATATGGAGTGTCAAGCTAACTTTTTTGGTTTTTTGACCCTGAAAATAGCAATATTTTCATTCCATATTGTTACTGTACTGTTTCTATCTCATGTATGGTAAGGGCTTAAAGGAGCACACTTATACCGACACATAAATTTATTCATTGTGGTGGTGTTTTTTTTTTATTAAAATATCTTTTTAATTATAATATTACACAATGTAGGTTCATATTCCTTAATTCTGGATATTCTCTATGCTGTTTGCACTTCTTAACTGAAAAAAGAAAAAAAAAACAGAGACATTTTGATATTGTGAAACTGGAACCGTGACTATAAGGACTAAATTATTTGATTTGGTGACATTTATGCTTTAATTGATTGAAATAAGGACATTTTTTTTTCATATTCATTTGCCTGAATCCAGGTATGCATTTAGGACTTATGGATTTTTGTAATACAAATTGATGTTAGACAAGTGCAGAACAAGCATAGGGTTTTGCTTTTTGGGTTAGAATATTTTTGGAGAACTGCCAATGTGTTGTTTGGAGTTCAACACAATTATAAAGCCCCATAGTTTAGATCTGATATTGATCTGATGAACTTCATTTGTGTTTATGTAATTCACTCAAATTCATGTTTCTTTTTTTGAAGTTATTGGTTCGTTCGTTTTTAATTCAGCAGCAGGCCATTCTTTGTTAGTTGACTGCATAATGTTGAAGTATGTGATGTATTGCATTTGATACAAACAGAATGAGAGGCTTTGGGCATAACGATGCAGAAAATTATGAGGCTGCAAGATCTAGAGATACTCCGGATGAGCAAGACAGGGTTGCTGATGAGGTACTCGGAGATCTAAAAAATAAAACTACTGGTGCGGGGAGTTCATTCCTGGCAAAACTTGCAATTGCTCTGGGCATAGCTGCAACAATTACAGTAATATCTGTTGGCCTCAAGCAGCCTGTCCTTGGATCATCGCTTGGAGTTCAATGGCTGGCAGATGGTTTGTCCTCTTCAGTTTCAGCTGAACCCCTTGTTGGTTTCACGGTTAAAGCTTTTGGATACAAAGTTGTACTTCCAGAATGCGCGCCAGGGTTTGCGTCTAATTTTTCTCCCAACTTAGTGGAACCAGAGCACCTCATAATTTAAACTGTTTCTATCCTTTTTGACTTGCAATACATTGAAATAGTCTGCTCTTACTTTAAAGCTAAATTTCATTTATTCTTAGAATTTTTTGAATCAACTATTAACTTCTTAATTAAATTTTCACAGTAGAAATTGTGTTTTGGATGAGTGTACATGGTACGTGAACGAGTAACAATCACCCATGCTATTTATTCTTTTTATGTTCTTTCTATGGCTTATCTTTTCAACCCAAAGACATTAATAAGACTGGCTTGCTTTCCAAGTGTGTACTTTTATGATATGGAGAAGTTTTGAAACTTCTCATTGAATGCCCCATTGCAGATGGATCTACTTTTGGTTGCTTATGGCTGCTGGTTGTGGACTTTTCATTAGTGAAGAGGCTCTAAATATATGGGTCTGTTCTTTGCACTGGTACTTCTGTTTCACAAACTCAAGTGTTGGCTTTGAGTCTTTGAGATAAATTATGTTTTCAGTTTCATAGTATGTCTTTTTATATATTTTACTTTTTGATAAAGTAATAACTTTTATTAAAAAAGAAGGGCAAAAAAAAAAAAAAAAACCACTGTACATACGAGGTATATAAAAAGGACCACCAAACATTAAAACTAAATAGAATTGAAAAACCTATCAAAAGGCAACCAGTTTCCCAGACAATCCGGCCTTTTCACACAAAAAGACTGATAGACAAAGTAAGTTCCAAATTTACTATAGAACACTCAACCCCTTCAAAAATTATTTTGTTTATTTCCTTCCGAAGTGTCTAAAAATTTGATGAAGTTCCATCTTCCATATTGAAAATGTATTACACTTACTTGATCTAATCCCCACCAACTTCTGCAAGACCCATTGGACTACAAAGATCGTAAAGCAAAAACCAACAACTCATAAGCCAGTTTACAAAGTAAGAAAAGGTGATCAATTGACTTGGCTGCCTCTTTGCACACAATGTACCTAATTGACATAGCAAAATTCCTACTCACTAAATGATCAAATGTTAGACACTTATCTTGTAGCGCCATCCACACAAAAAAAACCATTTAATAATTTTTTTAATGTTTGTTTGAATTTTTAAATAATCTTTTATTGATTGATGTAGGTTGGCATATCTTTAGCACGGTTGCTGTCTTTGGATGGGACATGGAAATCTTTCGCTGAATCTTTCTCCAGAAATGCTCCATATATAATATCCACGATTTTGTGGGTGTATTGGTTAGTGGCAATGCCAATTTGTCTTTATTTCTTTACATGCCCTTCTTACACAATCAATTATTTCTAGCATTCTAGGAATTAATATGGGAAATGGAGCCTTTTTCTGCTAGTTGAACATCTTTGAACCTATATTGGTCTTTACTAATATGTTGCCCCATACTTTTAAGTTAGAGGTTTATTTGCAGTATAGTTTATTGCTGCATCTTGTTATTGTGAATCTTACATGACATCATAAATCTTCAGGGGAGTTTGCATTAGTGATATGATACCATTTTACCTTGGGAAGCTTTTTGGGCAAACTAAGGCATCTGATGATGTTTGTTCCAAGGTTTGTTCCATGAACTTGCCTGTTACACATTCCTTGGGCCTAAACATATGTCTGTATTGTATATTTGTATATACATATGAGCCAAACCAATTTTCCTTCTCTTATCTCATCTTCTACTAGTGTAAAAAGAGAATAATATATCATTTTTTTCCGTAAATATTTCAATCCTGATGATGACTGCAGTTGGGGATTGGCAAAGAGAAGGCGTTGAGCATTTCACGAGTTGTTCAAAGATATGGAAATCTTATAGGTTTTGGTGAGTTTTAAGAGATAGGTAACATTTTTGTGCATATACTTTGTTTTAATTTTTTTTTCGTGTGATTGAATGGTTCAAAGTTTTGGTTAATATATCGATATGTGTATTTATATGTTGAATATTGTCCATAATAGCCAGCATAATGGCAAAATTGCATATTTTACAAAAGATCGATCGACATCTTGTCACATTTTCTGTTTCATGTTCTATAATTAGATGGGTAACCGAGTTTTGTTGTCTTGTAAAGGACTGAAGGGTGATTTCACCACTATATACCCATACTGGCCTAGCTTGGCAGCTATTCAATGGAGTTCACTGTCTGTTAAGGACTATGAGGTCAAAGAAAGGGACTGTTGCAAATACTTGTTGGGGGAAATTCTTATAGGAGAGGGAAGTGGAGAATTTGTCTTAATGTTATTTGTGTTAATGATTGGGGGTCAGAGCTTGGAAAGAGGAGGGTTTTTGAAGAGGGGAATGATTTGTATTATAGGTGATGGGGAAACTCAGGGTTTGTTGCCTCTATAGGGGGTGATCTTTTATTCGGTAAGAATGTAAATATTTTCCTTACAGAAAAAATATATATGACACACATCTTTTCTTCATTTGTTTATCTAGGATAAGCAGCAACACTTTTTGTTTATATAAATTTTTTAATTCAATGAAGAATTTTTACTTTTGCTTTATTTATCCTACCTGCCCCACTTTTTTTGACAATTAAGGGAAACTTTCCTTGTTTTTGGAAATGATAGTTGCTTCCCATCAGCTTTTGAGGTAACCGTAACATCCCTTGAAGCTTTTAAATTAACACCTATTTCCCTCCAAGTTTTCTGTTGGCTTCCCTCGTAAGTTTTGAATATGTTTCACATGATAGAAATAGCTATGAGTTTTTCTTTGTGGACAGCAGCTAATGAATTTTATGGTGATATGATACAAGTGGTCATTAAAAGTCTTCATGATATGGAAATTAAAAAGGGGAAGTGAATATTGATAAGTACAAAACCTCAAAGGAGGCTGCGCTATTTCTGGAATCTCAAGAGGATTTTTGTGCTAATATTAAAAACCATAGGAGGTCATGTAATCTTCCCTGCTTGTGCATGTGTGTGTGCAAGCATTCTGTTCTTTTTTTGTTTAGTTGACTTAGTTTGCAAAACAATGATTACTGACGCACTTACATACACAAGAAACTCTAAAAGGTTTGGGATGCAATTTATAGAATGCCTGGGTATAGTATTGCTTCTTGATGAGATGTGGATCGTCAATATCTGTAAAGATATTTGCATATATATATATATATATATATATATATATATATATATATATATATATTCAATTTCCTTTCGTGTGCTGAATGTATATTATAATATGATCAACTCCTTTTACTACTCTTAGGCATGTTATTTCAACTTCTTCACTGTTTATTATGGATTCTATGTATGATTACTCCCTAGATGCTGCTTGAATTTTAATTGCTTTTTATTAATGACCTTGTGCACTGTGATCTGCAGTAGAGCGATTTTCCCTTGGAGTTAGAAACCCAACAGCCTTCCTAGCAGGGGCACTGGTTAGTGATATCATTTGTTTTCACGCTACATTATTTGCAACACCATTTTCCCCTTCGATTTAGCTTGAACATTGTAACATGAGCAGTAGCAAAATATTGACTCTTCCTTTAACCACTTTATCAACTCCTGCTAGTGCAACATTGTTTCTACATTCTTCGATTACTGTATTTTTTAGGCCATCTCATTTGATTTCTGTGAGCATGGTTGAACTTGTTTATTCCTTTTGGTTTTATACCAAATAGGATATTTTAGCAGATATTAACCTACAGAAAGAGACTCAGGTCCAGTTGCTTTTGGAAATGAGTTGCTCCACCCTTTTGTTCCTGCAAAAGCTTTTCATATGCTTGCAATTTTCATGAGTATATGGTTCAAATAAAACCTCTCTCATAATATGCTCAAGAATGAGGTGAATTTCTTAATAGATCTGGTTACCTTAAAAGGATTAATAATATCTATTTTGGTATCATGTAAAATATCAGAGGGCATACAGTGGATTATTTCTTCGGATGTATGTAATATATTCATTGAGTTTGTGGGAGGTTTCTGGTTGCATTTGGTTGATAGCAAAATTGTTACATTGTCTAATGACTATGATGTATTTTAATCATAGATAATTTTTTTTTAGGGAAAATGATATTTTAGTATCTTCAATTTTGGAGTGAATACCAATATGGTCCTTAGACTTTACTTTTGCTCGATTTAGTCCATTTTTTTTAAAAGTTGTACCAATGTGGGACATTAACTACCGGAATTAACATTCTGTCTACTAAAATTGACTGTTGCTAATTGGGTTGCTGACATAATTAACATTAACTGACTGGCAACCCAGTTAGCAGCAGTCAATTTTAACAGACGGAATGTTAATTCTGTCAATTAATATCCCACATTGGTGCAATTTTTTAAAAAATTGGACTAAATCGAGCAAAAGTAAAGTTTAGGGACCACATTGATATTCACCCCAAAGTTGAAAGTACTAAAATGTCATTTTCTCAAATTTTTAAAACTTTGGGTCTTATTTTCCAATATGATTCACTTGTATGTCTATTGAAACAAACTATATTTCTGTTGGCTGTTTGTATTAATTGTCTTGGTGAATTCATGCTTTTATCCCAAATGCAGGGCATATCTCCGGAGTTTTTCTTTGTCGGTGTCTGTTTTGGTGGCTTGATCACTCTTCCACTTCAGGTTAATCCAGTTGTTATGGAAAAGTTGTTGCCTTACATATGTGCATTCAATATTTGATTATGTACATATACGTACATAAAGAAGGAGTAAACATGTCAAATTCAGCCAGCTTGAATGAGATCCTTGACTCAACTTTTAATCTTTCCGAGGATGACTTATTTTCTAAAATTTGGAGTTTATTTATCTATATTTGAAGAAATTCTTACCTAATGCAATAGTTTTCCTTCAGCATGGTGACTCAAACTGTATTAACTGGAGTATCTGCAAACTCCTCAGAACACAGAAAATTTAAAAAGAAAGAAAAAAAATTTTGTTTGACATTTGTGTACTGAACTTCTGTAAGAAAAAGTATAATGAGGGAGGTCTGACTAATCTTTGCTTGTTTCAATATATCCTTTGCATCATTAAGTCTTAATTTGTTCATTTGTTTGTAATGATAATCGAAAAACCTACCAACTTGTGCTTTGGTAACTGATGCCCGTGTCTGTTCTCTTTGCTTTTCCACTCTCAGTTAGGGATCGGGTTCCTGCTGAGGGAGCGCCCTGTGTTTGCCCTTGCTACTGTTGCATCGGCAGTGGTACACAAATATTCCTTTTAGTTCAAGAAGCTCACTCTATTATTTTATGTGAACGAATCTAACTTGTATAATTGTACAGGGAATTTGGACTGTATTTCCATATGCTGTGGCTGCTTCAACAGCATTATTCCTTTACTTGCGACGCCGCTATCCCTAGTCCTGCTCTAAATGTGTTGCTTATATCTGGATTCCTCAAAGTTAGAGATGTTAGAAGCCATCAGATTTATAGATACAAAGGAAGTATTATTGATATATTTTTTTGGATGGTTAATTGCAATTATTTGTTGAATAACCATCCGCATTTCCCTTATCTTTCAAGTTACTTTTACTGAAAGAAAGTGGTAAAAAAAATTAATTACTTTTGCTGATGTAAAAATTGGTTTGTAGCTAATTTGAATGTCCTGAAGTTATACTTTTCATTCTTTGTAATACAATAATATATACTTTCTTCTTCTGAAGATTTGTCTGAAAAATGAAGAGCAATAAGGTTGCTGAAAGTAGTCTTGCTGTAACAGAGATACAATAAATTTGTAGAACTTGAATTATGCTGTTCCATATTTCTTCCATTTAACTTATTCATTGACTTGGATTTGAGCTCATGTAAATTATAGAAGAAACAGTGATTAAGCATAGTAGATTCATAGCTCTCCCCTGAAATCTGATAGGTCTCACCTGTAGGCAAGAAACTTATTTTTATTTTTAGAGAACTTGCATGAACAATTTAGTGGCCCGCCCAATACATGCAAAGTACCCTTTGTATATATTTTTTTTCCATGACTAGGTTGTTCAGAGGCTAGCATCCGCCCCTCCCACTAGTAGTCTTTTGCACATGATCATGGATTGCCTTCTTCCATTGTCCTGGAACCTAGGACCTGGCAGATGGTCTGGTATCGATATGCCATCCTAGCTGTATATATTTCATCTTGCAAAGTATTGATTAAAGATGAATAAAATTGGATTTTGTTTAGAGGTTATGCCTCCTTGGCTTGTCGATGGTGTTATAAAAGACGGCAGATCTTTGTCATTTATTGAGTTGGCCTGATCAATATAAAAAACTTTAATTATTTTTCAAGTACCAAGAGGAGTCATCCAACATACTTGGTCCTGGTTTTCTTGCAAGAAGTAGATGGGAATTCGAGTTCCTAGAACTGTTCTAGATTTAGGGTATTTGTACACAAATCTTATGAATTCAAATTTCCATTAGATATGAAATCAAATGAAATGGGGGATTGTAGGTTACAGTGTATATCTTCAGAACTCCTATGTTGACTGAATCTGCAGACTGGGTATAGAATGACACTTTTGCTCTTTTTGCTTGCCAAGAAGACAGGAAAATTATATTTCTTTTTGCCCCCTCTGCCAGAAATTAAGCAAAGCATTAAATGTAATTTTATTTAAATGTTTCGAAAGTTGAAGTTGAAATTGAAATTAAGCCCAAAGTTCTGCCAAATCATTTCAATGAATTTTTGAAACTAGTTAAATTTTGAAAATAAGCCGCAAAAGGAATACAAAATATGAATTCATCCTCCTATAAAGACAAGAAAAGGTGGCCCTCCTGCAAGAGCACTTTGTTTAACAGTATTTAAATACAACAAATTTTCATTGCTTAACAAAAAGTCTCATGCAATCAATTGCACATAAATTAACCTCGTGCTTACACAATCATAAATTAACTAATCTCTACGTAATTTACTATATTTTCATCATCTCAACTTCTGCTTATATAAATTGTACATCAATGCTGCCAAGACCAGATCTTTTTTTTACATAGTCCATTGAAAAAAAACCTCATATAAAGTTTTAAGATATATTTTGTTTCTATATTGTCTAGGAATCAATTTGCATGTCCATAAGATGAAAGATACAAAAGCTGAATGCTGTAGGCTTCTTTCAACTCTGCCAATACCTCTGCAATAGTAGGCCTCTGTGATGCATCTCTTTCCACAGACCTTGAAGCCACAAAAGCTGCCTTTCTCATGCTCTCCGCATCAAAACTTCCCTTTAAGCTCTCATCCACAATCTCAAATGCGCCTGCCTGCAAGTAGGGCTTTGCCTGTAGACAATGTGATCTCATCAATATCAAGCACTGCATGTATAGAAACTAGATTTTCAAATGCACGATTCTCTCCAAAACTCATGAATAAGATAAGTAAACAAACAAATTTTTGTCACTGCAAAAACTTTAGAAATGCCTGCCGGGATTTTAATCATGAATTCCCTAGGGATTTTGTTGATGGAATGAAGTAAGAAAGGAAAAAATAAAAAATAAATTCCTATCGATTAATTAGTGCATTTCCTTCTCAAAAGCAAGAAAAAAAAATTAAGAGCTCAATAGACATGGATTACCAACAAATGAAACGTCTCGATTCTAGTAAATAAATATAGTTGTGAAACTATTAAGGGCTTAGATATAAAATTATATTTTTTAGTTCCCTATTAATGGGTGTCACAGATTATTGATAAACCAGTAGTTAGTAGAAGCAACAAAAAGAACTTTGATTTACCCATAACACCAAATTGAAGGAATCCGGAGTTCCTGAGTGACTCAATGGTTCTCTTCCACAAATCAATTCCAAAAGAACAACCCCAAAGCTGTAGACATCACTTTTCTCGGTCAGCTGTTGGGTGGAATAATATCTGCATGTAAAGGTGAAAACGAGGGTTAGAAGAATCAATAATTTAGGTTCCGTTGGGCGGAACCATTTAAAAGTACTTTTTTGCTTTTATAATAAAAAAAAAATCTACTTTATTGCTAGAGAAATACCATCCTTTTGCTTATAAAAGCAATAACTTGTTTTTAAAAAGTTCAACCGAACCGTGCCTTAATAAATTCAAAAACTTACTCAGGATCGAGATAGCCAGCAGTGCCCTTGACAACAGTGGTGACATGAGTTGCGTCTGCCTGGGTTACTTGCTTAGAGAGGCCAAAATCACAGACCTTGGCGTTCATCTCCATGTCCATAAGGATATTACTGCACTTCACATCACGGTGTATGATTCGTGGATTGCTTCCATTGTGTAAATAGTCCAATCCTTCCAAAAAAAATGAGGTTCAGAAATTTAAACCATCGAGGTCTCAAATAATATTGATGCCATGATAACAATTAAAAGACTTACCTAAAAAAAATGCTAAAGATATGATAATCTTGGTTTAATTAGCAAGCACAAAATAGTATCGAATCTTCTACGTTGCCATAGTAATAAAGTTATGGTCCAGTGATCTACTTATTGCTTAACAAAATTGGCTACTTTATAGGTGATGAAGTATTTAGCAGTGAAGAATTGCAGAAATATGCTCTATTTCTAAGGAAATAATTGCCCACATAGATGCTCAAAATACAGTACAACTGTATGGGAGAATTGGATTAAGCATTTGACCACAATCCTTGAAGAAATTTTAGGCTCTGTTTGGATCTCGGAAAGTAGGAGGGAAAGGAAAAGCAAAATGCTTAAAATTGCTTAACAATGGATTCCTATCTTCAGCAATTTAATAACTTTCCTTTCCTTTCCGTTACACTTTCTGAGATCCAAACAGGGGCTTAAGCTGCATGTTTTATTTTTTATCATTACATTTAAGGATCACAGTGATGGCACCAAAACCATGATATCTAGCAGGACAGCTCAAATACTTAAACATTAATACTTAACCTTTCTTATAACTAATGAAATTGAAAGTTCATGTTTCTTTTGTCAACATTGTTCATTGTTCTCCAATGTAATCTTTGCTTAAAGGTTAGAAATAGAACAACAGGCATACCTTTCGCAGAATCAAGGGCAATTTTCAGTCTGCGAACCCAGCTTAACGTTATTTTTCGGCTGTTTGGACCTGAAAGACAAATCAATAAAAAGTGTTGGGAAGTCCCAGGCAGAATACAAGAATGGATTAGAAAATGTGTTACTAAAAAAGGCAAAATAATCAAAATTTTGTCCATGTATAAACATACCGTAAAGGTTATCAGCCAATGATCCACCAGGCAAATACTCATAGACTAATATTTGTTGCTTTGATTCATGACAAAATCCTTCCAAGCATACGAGATTTTGATGATGAATTTGTGACAAAAGATATACCTAAAAAAATCCAAGCAAAAGAAAAACAGGGTGACTATATATAAGGAATTTAGAATTCTCAAGATCAGATTCAACAAGAAGAACAAACCATATTTGTGACCCAGAGGATCATGAGATTGTAAAAGGATCTCTCCATTATACATGAGATTGTAAAAGGATCTCTCCATTATACTTCATATTCCATTGGAAGAAGGGGCGGGGGGGGGGGGGAATAAGAAGAAATTGGGTTAATTTAAGACTAACCACCTCAAGGAACCCACCAAAGGGATACAGAGTATAGGGGCACGCTCAGCACTCAATGGAATTCACTAAAGAATACGACAAGAGGAATCCTTCTTCTCAAAACCCAAAAGGCCAAACTATCCTTCAAATCTCCGAGTTATCTTTCAATTACAAGACTTAGAGCTTAAATAATATTAGCACAGAACAACCCTCCAGCCATAGGTATAATTTCAAAGCTAAACAACATTTCCTAGATTGACAACAAAAGTTCCAAGAGAGGAGGGATAATAACTAAGTTGGTGGAATTAGAGGAACTCTTAGGGACTTGAAATAAGATTAATAAAAGACCACTAATCTGAAAATGAAGTAATTATGTGGCATCCCATAGAAAGCTGCTTCGGGGTGACAAGAATTAACCTTAGAGAGAAGGAAAAAAGAAATTCTAAAAAAACCTTTCATAAAATATTTAAGTATAATGTCCAACATCAAGTATGAGGATCCTGTCTTTGCGATGGACTCCGCATTTGATTTGTCTATCATTATAGATTGCAATGAAAGTTCTTCATGCTATTTCTATAAACAAAATAAATGATGAAGTGGATTCCAAAGATCATGTGTCAAACATGTGATTTGGTCCTCTGGAAAAGAAAACAAATTAGGCACTTGCTGCCCAGTAGATATGAAGACGGACCAAAAGATGACCAACCATTTACATAATTCCAATTTCCAAATTGCCATGACCCAAGATATATTGACAGTTTTATTTTTTAGTTTATATTTTTATTTGATCCAGAGGATATATTGACAGTTACTAGCCAAGAAAATGAAGAGTTCCTTGTAACTAACATGATTTAATGTATGTTACTGAGCAAACAAATAAAGTGTTCCTGCTTCATAGCTTCAATATGATTAGCATCTAACTGAAAAAGAATCTACAATCAGAGTAATCTATATTATTCTGAAGGGATTACTTACCTCAACACCTCCTTATAAATGAGAAATGAAATAAAATAAAATGATAAAAGATCTAAAATATTGAACCTCGTTGATAAATGAATCTGCCCCAAGTTGGGTTTTATCAAATCGCACTTTCACAGCTACTAGTTTTCCATCCGGAAGCTTCCCAAGGTAAACAGATCCAAAACTACCACGGCCTATAACCTCCCTGAAGTTGTTTGTAGCTGCTTTGATTTCTTTGTAGGAAAATACTTTTGCTGCATTCCAGTTACGCATATCTGTTCTGGCCCCTAACCATCGATAACAATACCTATATGAGTATGAAGTGATGAACTTTCATTGTAAAAGTAATGTGAACTTTTTCGTACTTTCTGTATATGTGACTTCACTTCTCTTTTTCCTCGTGTACAAGAATACTAAAAGAGAAAGAAGGAGAAGAGCAAGTAAGGCTCCTCCAACTGCACCAATTATAATTGCTCTATGATCCTTGCCAGTGTGCTTCTTTTTGCTAAAGATCGTAACTTGTGGTGTCTCAATTGAAGGATTGCTTGAAACATCGCTGCATGTGGTCATGGAGAAGGAAAGGCACAAATTTCCTGATGTTCTGCACAAAATTGATGCATCAAGATGCTGCAATATGAGGTATAAACAACAAGAACATCAATTTCATACCTGACTTCCAAACTCTCTCTGTTCAAAGACTGTGGAAGGGTGCCTTGTAGTTTATTATTTTCCAGATTCCTGAGAAATACAGGAGAGATTTCTCATATAGTCAAACACAATCTGTATTAAAATTAGAAACAGACTATTTGGTTCATCACATGATTATGCTCACTTACAAAAGGTGCAGGTCCTTCAACTCTCCCAAGCTGTCAGGAACTATTCCCTGTAAACTATTGTTTTGCAAGTCCCTTCATATAGGAAAAATAGAATGCATTATTAATATTTTCTTTGGGTTCATATGTTGGTCCAAAATGCAAAAAATTTAATTTTTAAACATGAAGTATCTTTACAAGGGAGAATATGAAATTACAAAAGTTAAACTGTGCAACAAAGTGCGAGAACCCAACAGAAAAAACTTCTCCCAAAACATAAGAAGATTGAGACTTACAAAGCTTGAAGGCTGATCAAGTTCTCCAAATCAGAACCAAAGGATGTTAGCTGATTGAAACTCAGATTCCTGCAACATGAAGTTCATGCAATATTTGGGTCATACACTCTAAAGAAACAAAATTTGGCTCATGCATAATCTAGGGAGGCATTACAGTTTTTCAAGATCTTGCAGGCTAATCAAGTTCTGTATCTCCCCAGTAAGCGATGTGTTATGTAAATCCCTGGAGCATAATACCACCAAAATAAATTTAAGGAACAGAGTATGAAAAAAAATCTATAAGTAGTCAAAGCAGCATTATGAATGTAAGGAGCGTACAAAGTTTTAAGATCCAATAAATCACCAAATGTAGGACTGATTGACCTCAAGTTGATATCTGAAAGCTCCCTAATATAAGGTGATAAACCAATATCAATATTACTAGGGGAAGAAATAAAAAAGAATAAAGTAAATTGCTCGTAAGAAATTGACGGACAATGATGTAACGAGACTTCCTTCGCATCCAATATGATTCCATGGTGTAGGAGAGCATGGATCATCTTGCCATCCCAGATCTAAACCAGTGGATTGCTGAATAACCTGAAGTGCTGAAACTGCAAGAAGATATCAACAGATATGAGTCAAATGGTGTTGATTTTAGCCGTGGAAGGATCATATCCACTATACAGAAATGAAATAATATGGCACCTGTAGTTGAGGAAGATTCCAACGGAATATCAACAATTTCATACACTTCAATTGCATTGACTTGAGGGTAGAAGCTAATTTTCTTGAAAGTGATGTTCAAGCTCTTGATTTCCTTCCGAGTAGAGAATAGAGCAGAGGCTTCTAAACTTTTCACAGTTAAGTTTGATTGAACAACAGCCCCATTAATTAACACATCAAATGATGGGGACACACGAAGAATACCGGCAAAATAGAGGACAATGTAGTAGTCTCCAAGCTTATCAAGAGGTAAGTTATAAGTCAAGACATCTCTCCGTGCCAAAACTCTCACAGTTTGAAGAACAGAAACAGGGGGACTCTCACTAAGACTTGACTGATTAACACTAAGTTCAACATCAAACCCAGTTGATAAATGAATGGGAGAAAAGTTTTCATCAGCATCCCATATACGATCATAAGGATCTGAAGGATACCTGTTTTTACACAAACCAATCACAAAAACTTACACAAATCTTCAAAGCATATCATATAAAGAAAGGATGAGTAAAAGTTCTTACTGCAGTGATCCATTGCTATAACCACAATTGATTCGATAACACTTCCTAAGAGACTTATTTGGGAAATCACCCATGCCATTCCCATAAGCACCTTGAGGAAGTGGCCGGACTTCAAGTGAAGAAATAACCGGAATTCCACCATCGGGAATAGAATGCAAACAAAATGAGAGCGTGTCCTTGTTAACAGGCCATATAATCTCCTCAGTCCAAGGGTCAGAAGTAGTGAGGTTTACAGTACTAGTAATGGCTGTCCCTAGAGAAACAGAGAATACCGGGGGTCTTCCAAGTCTATCATAGTTTTTATAAATAAATTGGCTTCTTACAAGAACTGAGGATGACACATTCTTCACTGATAGCCTATAACACTTGCGAGCTTGTGAATCCGGGAAGAATCGAACTGGAACACGAGATGAGGAGCTACCCTCTATATAATCAATGGTAGTTGTGTTACCCGTACTCACGTAATTATTGTCCGAGACCCATGAGATGTTTGATGAATCAGTATAGCTTGAAGTTCCACCACAAGATAAACTCAAGAAACCTGTCCCCCAAATACATTGATCAAACAACATTTGAGCTTCAAATAAGATCTGATCTTCTCTATCCAATGATAAAGTACTTTTCATTTTGTTAATTGGAATGAAGGGAACCATCAATTATAATGGTCAGATTTTAATAAATTTTAATCCTAAAGTGTAAACAAAATGATGATAACAAATTAAATTAGTATTTAATGTTTTCTAAACATATGTATGCCTAAATGGTTAGATTAGTATTTAATGTTTTCTAAACATATGTATGCCTAAATGATGATACCAAATTAAAGACAAACAATTACTTAAAAATAACTGAATTAGAACGCTTCAAAAATTGACATAGTAAGACAATAATGATCAGTTTGGTTACTGGGAAAAATGTAGGCAAATCAAAGATATTAAAAGTTCAGATCTTAGACTTCTCATTACTGTGGACCTGAATAAACAAAATAATCTCTCAAGTGAGCCTAATAGAAGTAATTGGCTTAGTTGAAGTGACTTTCTCATTATTTGAAGCCACAACAACGAAGACATATGATCCAAATATTTAATATTATTTTCTTTTTTCCCCTGTTTTCCCAGCATCCAAACAGTGACTAAACTTAAACAAGTCCTGATTTCACAACATTGCATAATTTCTTTAAGAAAATATCTTCAAAAACTATTGAAATTTTCAGATAGTGGCCCGCAACACATGATCTCGGCATGAAGAAAAGAAAAAAGAGTTTCGATGCAAACATAAGGGAAAGATAAAGAATAAACAAGGTTACCATCTTGATCAGAGAAAGCAACTTTCGAGAGGCCACAAAGCAGAAAGAGTCCAACCCAGAAGCAATAATATGCCATGAATAAATAAGAGTAAGAAGACCCTTAAAGCTTTTCACCAAAAACCAAAGAGAGACATCTCATTCAAGAAACCAACAGAACTGCATATTCATAGTCATAATCATCATCAGAAACGGAGCAAGAAGGAAGTATTGGAAGAGAAGGTGAAGATTTGAAGTGGGTGATGTTTGTTTGGCGGTGTGAGAAATGGATGAGAGAGAAAGTGATGAGTAAAAGTGGGGCGGTGTTGAAGTTAAATGATGGTGGAGAAGATGATGATGAAGGCGTGGTGAGAGGTAATGATTATGGTTTTTTTTTTTTCCTCTTTGTTGATTGCCTGATAATTTGGATATACAGTAGTAACCGTAGAAATAGAAGAGCATCTGAAGCTGCAAAAGAAGAACTTTCAGATGAAGAAGAAGAAGAAGAATAATATCCTCCATTTCTCTCCATCTCTCTCTCTCTGTCTAGACCGAGTCTTTAAGGTTTGAAAACTGAAAATGGCATTTCCAAGGGAAAGGATAGTAACCATGTTGATGTTTACGGCTCACAAATTTATATATATTTATTTATTTATTTATTTTCAAATAGAATACATTAATATAATTAATGGGTGGAAAATAACAAATTGATGAATTTTCATTCCATGCATATAATTCAGAACTACTAAACTCATGTTCATTTTTTTTTTCTCGTTAATTCAATTATGAATTTTTTTTATCAAAAAAATTCACTATAGACAATGATTTTACTTGTATTTGAGAAATAGTTGAATATAAATTCAAGATATCATTTTGAAAAGACAAAAAGAGGAAAGCCATAAAAAAAATAAAAATACTATTGTTTCCATAACCTTCAAACTATTC
>JAESVK010000636.1:141826-151849 GCA_017140935.1 Hamamelis virginiana
AAAATCTGGACTTTTGGATAAAGTGAAAAAATGATAGGACTTCTGGGTAAAAAAGAACTTAAAATGAGTCTTTTGGCACCCATTTTCAAATGAACTTGAAGTTGGGTTTTCAAGTCAGTGCTTAGAATTAGAAAAATCAGTTAAATGCCTCTTGAACTTTGTTGAAAAGAAAGGCCAATTTGGATACATTAGGAAATTGAACTTATTGGGTTGGGTGCTCCGGTCCATTTTAATTTTTAATTTGTTGGCCAAATTCCCCAGAAGAAATTCTTGCCTTGTTGATAGCTGATCGAGCTTTATTAATGTACAAAAAATAATAGGATGGTGGGGAACCTGCCCTATATATATAGGGCATTGTGAATTTAATCTCATATCACTATGGCAGCAGCAGAGCAGACAAATTAATTGTAACAACAAAATTCATAAGCTTAGTGCTGCAACCGGACTTTGTCGTGGCCCACATTAAACTGACCCAAAAGTTAATGGTACTAAATTTAAAGTTCGTGGCCCATATTGAAATTGATTCAAAAGTTGATGGTACTAAAATGCATTTAACCCATTTTTTTATATTAATTAATTTTTTCTTTTATATTAATCGATCAGATCAGTTTAATTAGATATAGTACAATTGTTGGTAATTAATGTCTTGTGTATTACTTTTGTGTAAGAGCATCTCATTCATATCATTTGAAGTGCCAATGCTAATAATCTTTGGCACCCCAAATGACATCAATATTAAATTCTGGCACTTATGTGCCCTGAACATTAGTGCTATATTTTGACATTTTCCATCTTTTTTAAGGAAAATTAAAGTAAAAGATGGGAGAGTATGATACATTATAAATGGATCTACCATTTGAGGTGGTTCTTGGGAAAAGAAGAAGAAGATAATACATAATCCCCAACCGGGAAAATTCGGTGCCGCATTTCTTATGAGGTAGTGAAGGAAATTATAAATATTCCAATTGGGGTGAAGCTGGAGATAGATGATCGATATATTTGGGGGCCAAGTTCATCTAGTAAGTTCACAACCAAGTCGGCATATGGATGAAAAGGTGGAGGGTTTCTTGTTGTGGAAAGATAATTAGTTCTTGCGAGTACGATTTGTTGTTTGATTGCTTCAAATTTTGTACGATTGTTTCTCCATCATCGATCCTCTCTCTCAATCTTCAGTCTCTGCCCTAATCTTCACCAATCATTCCATCGTCGGCAAAGGAGACCATCGCCGTCGATTCTCAGGTGAGATATCAATCTTCTCTCTTACTGATCTCAGTAATAATGGTAATTTTTTTTAATTATCAATCTGTTAAGCAACTATCATAGATGTAATTCTACGACCTGACGTAGTTGATTTAATTACACAATACAGTTACCAGCTCGGGTTGCTTTGACAGGGGATGTTGTGCCTCTTAAAGATGAAAAGGTAAAGTTATTCTAACATGGCTCTCTGTGATATGGAAACACTTATGATTCCAATAATGGCCAATGGCCACTATTAATCTAGTTATGTTGCTGAATTTAGATTCTACATTTTTTTGGAGCTGTTTAATTTTATGATCCTTGAGACAGAAAGAATTATCTCTCCTTGATTTTGATTATTGTTGTCTCATTTGAATTAAAAAGTCAAATAAACTCAACAAGGTTTATTGATTAATATTACCTATGTGTGTTCCTTCATGTTCGATGACTTCCTATCAGTGTGTAAGGTTCAAAGCAATACTCTTTTGAGGACTACAAGGGTGGTGATAAACCAATTTTAGATTAGCATTGGGGGACCCTTTTTGTAACTGTTAAATATATTAGTGGAAATTCAGTATACATCAGAGCTACACTTCCTTACAAAATTCAAAATGTTATATATGAAATCATATCAAATGAGGAAAGTTTATGGGATCTTCCCAGCAGGTTTATGTATGTAAACCTGACAATTATATGGCAATGTGTGTATTGGGATCTGCCCAGCAGGTTTTTGTATGCAAACCTGACAATTATATGGCAATGCGTGTATTCACAATTGCACGATTTAGTACATTGGTTATTGTCTTTAGCTATTTAACTTTTTTTTTCCTTGTAGTAATGTTCCTCCCAAATATTTTGTTTAAAACCTCAAATTATATTAGAGAAGTAAATTATAACCCCATATTTTACTGATGGTGTAGAAATCTTCAAATTTCTCTTTTCAAGAGTATCAAATTTGTTTATCCTTCGTGAGTTTTGTTCCATATTTAGAAATATATCTTCAATAGGAGAATGTTTTATTAGAAGTTGCAATTATTATGAAATTTAACGTGTTCATAGTTAATATAGCTCCAACTCTTGTTCCTTGGAAGGAAATGCAAGTCTATGTTTAACTTAATTATGGAGCCAGACAAGTCATGAATCTGCTGGCTTTAATCAGAAGTGCTTTGTTAAATGACAGTTTAGATTTATTTTGTTCGATGAATATGGTTTTACTAACATGACATCAATGAATTTCTAAAAGAATTATGCTTGTATTTTGAATGCAAAACCTATTATAGGCCATTGACTATACTGGTATACTGATTGTGCTTCTTGCAGAGCGTTGGATCCAATAGTTCTACCTTCTGAAGCTAGCCAGGTTGTAAAGCAACGAATTTTGAATTTTGTGAGATCATTGTCGACTGTGCTGGCCTTTGCTTATTGTTTATCAAGGTGAGTGTGGTTTCTGCCACCATCTTGGTCTTTTTGAAAATGCTTTGTGAGGTTATGGCACGAATCTAATTTAGAGTCTAAACTGTTGGGCCACTGCCGGGATCTTAGGGATTTGTTGTGGCTAAACACTGCATTTCTAATCTCCTTTACTTGGAATGTTATTTAGCCCAATGAGTTGCATAGTATGGATCATATTTATCACTTTTGTTTGGTTTTCACATCCTTCTGCTTTCTATTCTCAGTATAAATTTCTGCTATTATTTATAGTCAAATACAGCCTACATGACCATTAATCAATATATTTTAGTATAAATTATGTTGTGCCATTAGAGTTTTTTCAGCTGGATATCAAAGGTGATATTATATTCACGAATAATAATCATGCTGTGCATTAGTGAAGAGATGTTCACAGAAAACTTGATGGTTTTTGTAAATTCTCTATTATTTTATTCTTGATTTCTGGCTAGACAGCCCTGAAATGCAGTTAATTTTGACCTTAATTGTGAGGTTAAGAATTTGGTAGATGCAGCAAAATCATTCAATCTAGATTAAGGGGTTGGTTTAGAGTACGAATCTGGGTTGGTATGAATGGAATGAGAACTAGAGTGATATTTGATCATTTATTAAAAACAAAAATAAAATAAAATAAAATAAACTAAAAACAAATACAACAATTATTTGAAAATAGTTTGTTTTTCTTTGGATGTAAATCCACATGGTGCTTACATGCTCCCAGTCTCCAACTCTTAAGTCGGTGTAAGTAGCAAAAACAATATTGAATTATATCCCGAGCAAATTGGATTTCTATAAATCCCTAATTTTATGTTATTGATCGATTGAAAGTAAATTTCTCTTACTGTATCTAATTCAAGATTAATTTAACCAAATTAATTGATTGGATTAGTGGATATATTAATCCTTTAACTAAAGTAATAGAGATCTACTACTATAATGACAGTATGAAATTAAGAATTTGTAATCAAATTAATTTTAAATTCTTTGTAATCACCTGTTAGCTAGCATGTGGCTGATATATTGATTTTTTCATCTACTACTATAATGACAAAAGGGAGATGATATTCGTGCTCCCTCTTTCACTGGCCGTCCTCCCACTCACATTATTGGAAATTTCTTTGAGCATAATCTAAATGACATCTTATCTTATATATATACATATAAATTGACATCTTATCTTAAAGTAATAAAGATGAATTGATATATATATATATATATATACACACACACACACATACATATTAGAGAGGACGGTCATGATTATACAACATTAAAGATCAAACAAGTCCAAAATACTTCTTGTATTGCTTTCTATATCACATCAGCCTCGTCCCACAAGAGCCTCACTACCGTGTCCTAAAATTCAATACCATTATCTACTAAATAGTGTAATAACTGCTATATTATTTGATGTCCTCGATCAATGTATTAAAAAAAAAAAAAAAAAAACACGTTTCTAAATTATATTTAGAGTCTGGCACAAATTCGATGAATAATTAATTATAAATTGGAATTACATTTAAAAAAACTCTACAAAACTACGACATTTTGTTTGAAAAACTAATTCTCATATTGGTTAACAATACTAACTCTTTGATTAACATAAAATGCAAATTTTCTGTCTCCATTCTCTATTATTTCTCATAATATAACTAAAGAAAGAAATAATATACAACATGCTAGCAAGGGTTTTTAGATCCGAGACCGAGAACCTACAGCTCAAATCCTCTCACCAATTGGCCTAACTCGAGTTGGTCATAAAATTAATACTAGAAAAAAAAAAAAATGTCTTAGTGAGGTGTACCTAACCTGTAATTTTTCTTGATTTTAAGTTTTGTGGTTCTGGTTTTAAGTCTTCATAGAGAATAGTTGGCCAAGTTTTGTTGCCCTTTTCTCAACTAACAATTAACCCTATTGATATTTATTGTTTTGGAAAAAAAAAATCTTTAAAAAACATTCATTTAATATTTTCATGGTTTTTTATGAAAGAACAAGGGAAAGAAAATGGGAAGAAAGATTCGAACACCTAATACAAAGTGGGGATGAAAAAAGGGCCGACGGCGCTCCACACTAATCAAAATAATGGTCCAAATGGCTAATTTGCTCCCATGCCAAGCTAAATTTCATTTTTTTTTATAATTATTATGTATTTTTGAGTCAGTTGCAGAATACATTTTGAAAAACCAACCGTTGGATAAAATACTCCTCTTATTAATATTATGGCTGCCAAAAATCATAGTGAGTTTGTTAAGAAATTATGTAGGAAAGTAGGGTAAAGGAGAGTATAATTAGTACATAAACGAAAAATAATTTCACTACAACTGTTTTGTTTTTCAAATAGTTTACTAGAAAATGGAGCCTTAACTTTCCCATAATGCACTTTTGGATAAAATATGTAGGAAGAGATCGATTTCAAATGAAATATCTCCAACTAAAAAAGTTATTAGTAAGGTCTACACTTTCTTAATACACATATTGAATGAGAAAAAGAAAAGAAAAGAAAAGAAAAGAAAAACCCTTACCATTTAGCTTCGAAGCCTTCTATGCAATTTGGCCATGTTCACTGCTGTTATCACAAAAAACCAATCCCACATGTCATCCAAGAATTTGAAGTAGGCATGTCTCCGAGCACAATTGAGCAACAAAGTCCCACAGACTCCCCAAAATCCTACAATGAATCCAAGTGCCATACTAGCATAAGTCCCTGGGGTTTTAAACCATTCTCCACCTGTAGCTTCTTCAATGTTTTCATCAATGCCAGTATTTGGTGACTTTTGCAATAGTGTTTCATCTCCTGGGCACTTAATCAAAAGTGGAGGTCCACAAAGTTTAGGATTCCCCATATATGCAGAAGCATTAAAACCCTGTAGTTGAGTACTTGATGGGATTTTTCCTGACAAGTTGTTATCTGACAAGTCCAAATAACTAAGATAAGTTAAATCAGCCAAGCTCTTGGGAATTCCACCATGAAGTTGATTCTTTGAAAAATCAATAGATTCTAATAAATCTAATTGGCCAATTTTCTCAGGGACGATTCCTGTGAAATTATTTCTTGATATGTTTAGGGCCAACAACCCTAAAAGACTTGTGATTTCTCTCGGAATTTCTCCAGTTAATTTATTGCTTGAAAGATCAATGACTTTTAGTAGACCAAGAGTTTTGCCATACTCGCGCTCTAATCCTTTCCAAATAACCAATGCATTATCATAGAAGACAAGAGGAAGTCCCTCATCAGGAGAATATATATGAGAAATGGTTAGATCTGAACTTTCTTTTTGAGTCATGGCAGTGAAATTGTTGAGACAATGTGGAATGCTTCCTGAAATATTGTTTAGAGAAAGGTCCAAGACCTGCAGAGATCTAAGATGACACAAAGTTGAAGGTATATTCCCATTGAATTCGTTTGAGTGGAGACGAAGAACGATCAAATTTGTTGAGCTTTCCCCAATCCATGTTGGTATTTTTCCAGAGAATTTATTCTCTCCAAGATCTAGGAGTTCCAACATACTGCAATTCTTCAAGGATGAAGGTAGTTTTCCAGAAAAACTATTTTTCCTCAAACGCAATGTTTCAACACTACTTAGCGAGCCCATTGAGCTGGGGATTATCCCTGACAAATTATTATTTTCCAAGTTGAGAATGACCAACCGATTAAAATGTATCCAACAATCAGGAAGGCCTCCTGATAGTAGATTATGAGAAAGGTCGAGATAAGACATATCTTCAACCATCATTGTACATAAGAAAGACATGAATCCCGAAAACATATTCCTGGAGAGATTCAATACTGCAGTTTTTGACAGGAATTGTGGTATGGGACCATAAAACAAGTTGGAACTCAAATCTACTCCAGGAAAATAATCAAATCTCAATGATAAATTTGGCACCTCACCACTAATATTGTTGAAAGAGAGATTTAAATACCGTAACTTGGAAGGTAGATCCCAAAACCAGTCAGGAATGGGATCTGAAATATTAGAACATGAGATATCAAGGTGGGAGAAATTCTTTTGTGTTCGTAACCAACTAGGAAAATGCGGGCCTAAATTGCAAGAGCGCAATTTTATAGTATCCAATTGAAAAGGAGGAACCCAGTTAGAGTTGAACCTCAAAGCCAAAGAGTTAAAGGATAAGTCCAATTTTTGCAATTTGGAAAGGTTCCATAGCTGGGCTTCGGTGATAACCCCATTCAAACAATTCGAAGAAACATCCAAGACCTTAAGGCTAGATAGTTGCCCAATACTTTCATGCAATGACCCGATGAGTTTGTTGTTTTCCAAATGCATAACAAGAAGCTTAGAAAAGTTACCGAAGCTTTTTGGGAAGGACCCATCCAATTGATTACTTTCAAGATGTAATTCTCGCAGGGATGAAAATGTTGAAATATCTGGCAATGATCCACTAAGGTTGTTGTAACTCAATGACAAAATCTCCAAGGAATCCTTCGTGCACCCAGTCAAGTTCCCTAGAAGAGCCGGAAGTTCTTCACGTAGATTGTTTTGGGATAGATCTAATGATTTTAAGTTGCAAAGATTCCCCAAGGATTTTGGTATTCCACCTTCAAGTTCATTCCTAGAGAGGTCGAGATGTGCAAGAGAACTCAATTCTCCCAAAGAATCTGGAATTGGACCTTCCAGCTTGTTGTCAACAAGGCTTAGATCAACCAGCTGGTTACCAAAAATTTTGAACAACCAGGAAAATATTGAAGAATTGCTGAAAGAATTATATTCAAGGTAGATGACTCGAAGAGATTTGGAAGAATTAGTATAGGAAAGAGATGGAGGAATAATTTCAGGAAATTGACACCTATATAACATTAAGGTTGATAGGGAAGGGAGGTTTTGAATTGATTGAAGCAAATCCAGACCTGATCTAACAAGGTTCAGTCCGCTCATTTTAAGAAGTCTTAAAGAAGAGAGACGAGAAAGCCATTGGAGGTTGTCAACATTAATGAAAGTAGTATTTAAATAAAGGAGAGAAATATCAATTGTGAGATCAAGAGAACGCAAGTTGGAGAGATTACCAAGCTGGTGAGGAATAATAGGTTCATCAAGACCACAGGTTGAGAAGTTGAGATATGTCAAGTTAGTAAGAGAACCAAAAAATTGTGGAATCCTTTTGAAGTGATTGAAACTGAGGTCCAAGTGACTCAAGTAGTGCAATTCAAGCAAGGAAGAGCTTATCTCACCACTGATAGGATACCATGAAAATCCAGAATCGCTGTAATGGATTATGGGACGGAGAACAAGCATGATGACCCGATCGGTGTGGTTGTCGCACCCGATTCCTCTCCATCTGCAACAATCTTCTTCTTCACTTCCCCACGAGGAAAGAACATTATCCTCATCGACAAGGCTGTTTTTAAAGTTGAGGAGAGCCCTTCTCTCCTTCTCTATGCACCTCACATTGGGTTGTCCAGTAGCCATGCTAAAACTAGTGAGAGTTAGAATACATAAAAGCCCAACCAACAACAAATTGGCAAGCAGCAGATAGGACCTACTACCCATAATGAACATCATCATCATTAAATATAAAATCAAGCTCAGGCAGCAGTGGCCGATATATACTTGCAGCTTAATGTTGTCTATCAATTTATATATTTATCATATTCAAAGTGAGCTACTTAATTTCCACCATCATCATTAATGGGGTCACTAGCTTTTAATAGGCCAGTGGAAAAGTATGCAAGCAGCCAAACAGGACTTACGTCTCGGTCATTTTACAACTCAATTTAACATAATTTTTAATTCAACTCATTTTATAACTCAATTTAAAAAAAAAAAATTAATTAATTTTAATTACATGGAGTTCCCCACTTTATTTTTTTTTCCCATAATTTTCAAGTACTTCGCCCAAACCCATACTACTATTATTTTTTTTTTTCCAAATTAAAGTAGTACAAAATCATAAATTTTATCAAAAAATTGTAAAAGTAAATCATAGAAAGAATACTAAAAAATAGCAATCATGTACTCCAATACATTAAAAATTTATTTTTTACCTTTTTTAGGAGAAACTATGATATGGCACAAATATTGGCTGTGCCATTTGAGATGTCAAATTTGGAGCAAGGACTGCTATTATCAAAATTTGGCAGCATGTTAGAACAACTTATATAAATCTAATGCCAAATCTTGTCAATGACAAGTTGATAGACCTTGCCTCTCCCTCTCTATGCACCTCACTAATTGGGATTTTTGACTGCTATGCTAAAACTAGAGAGAGTTAGCATGCATAGAAGCCCAACCAACAACGAATTGGCAAGCTCATAGGGCCTACTATCCATGATGAACGTCATGATTTCCTTCATTATTGTATATTTCCATATTATGTATTATTGTTCTCTATATAAACCCTGTAATAGGTTGGTTGTAATCAAGCTAATTATCAATGAGATTCAATTTTTCTTTATCTTTCCACAGGGATCTCATGCTCCACTTGTTCGAAGCTTTATGCATTAAATGCCATCAATCATTTTCTGACCACTAATACCATTAGGCTCTGATTGATTGATGAGAAAAGAAAATGAAAATAAAACTACTTTCCTTAAATTATTTATTGTGTTTTAATTAAGTTGGTTGTTACTTGTTAGGAAAAAAATAGGAAAGTTGTGGACTCCACCGCTCTCCATTTGATTGATGGGAAGTTGTGCGGGAAAGTGAAATGGAGGAAAGGAAAGAAAAGGAAAAGTAAAGTAATAGAACTTACTTTTTTCTGGAAGTGTTTGGTTTACAAGAAAATTCCATGACATTAGAAGCCTAAATTTTCTAGCGATACTTTTTTCTATTAAAAATGCACGATGCATATTTTTTAAAAAAATATTATTCTGCAGAAAAAAATTGTGTCGGGATCCACAATTTTCCGATTTTTTTTTCCTAACAACCAAACACGTGTTTGTACACAACCCACTTATTCAAGGTTCATAATGAGTACATGAATTAAGCAAAGTTGAAACTCCAGTCTTCCACTAGTACCCCAACCAATACATCCACCTTTTTACCATTCCACGATCTCTAAAGTCCTGTCGTTTGACAAAGAAAAAAAAGCGAAGAATTCTAAAGTCATGTGATCAACTCATATAATTATTTTAAATTTAGGGAAATTGGTAAGAGGTCCCTGCTCTATAAAAGCTTAATGCAAAGAGTTGTTCTCAAATTTTTTGTCTTCTTAAGGTCCTAATTAAAATTTGTTTCATGCAAAAAATCATATTGATCCAACAGTTAGTGGTAGAAAAAAATTGTAAAACATAATGAAAAATTGTGAAAACTGTTCCGGTCTATTTTTTGAAAACCGTTGGATCAATGTGATCTTTTGTATGCATGATGTATCAGTGGA
>JAESVK010000636.1:154111-183032 GCA_017140935.1 Hamamelis virginiana
TCATACTGCAATAGAGTATGGCTTCTCAACACACACACACACACACACACACACACACACACACACACTTATTTTGTAGTAATGTACCAGAGCCGAGTCTCTCTCTCTCTCTCTAAAGCTTCCAAAACGTCTCTTTCTCCCTCCTCTATCTTCATATTTCACGATTTCAGATGATGAGCTAATTTTGAGCCATCTGATTGTATCTATTTGTCCTAAGGGAGGGGTGATGTTCATTTAATTTTGAGTATCTGATTATATCTATTTGTCCTAAGGGTGGGGTGAGTCTGCAAATCTGATGGCTTAATGTGTTCCAACCTTCATGACCATTGATTTTTATGTGAACCTTTTTCTTTTCCTTTTTTTTTTTTAAAAATAAATAAATAAATTTTCAAGTTCAAATTATGTGAACTTTTATGTAGATGCAAGACACTACCCAACAATGAAAATTAATTAGTGTTGATGTTGCAAAGGTTGTTAATGGTGAAACACATCAAGCTTCGTTAATGGTGAAACCCAAAACGTGATGCACCCCCTGACCCTCAATCTTCCATTAACAAGTCCAATGCAGGCTCCCATCTCTTAAGTTGCATTTTTCTCTATTTTCTAGGCTCTATTCTTAATTCCTCTGTTTTTGGGGTTTATTTAAGTTGCATTCTTCCAGTCCAGTGCAAGCTTTATTTTTTATTTTTATTTTTTTTTCCTATTTAGAATTAAAAAATCAATCTTGGCGTGCAACTTTGGCGCCCGTTGGACGAACGGCTGCGAAAAGCTCTCTATCTTCAATGCCACCATTATAGGAAGGTTGAGAGAGAGAAAAGTATATACAAATGTTAAAAATTTGGGCGAAGGAGAGAGAGGGAAGAGATCTAAAAGAGAAGCTTAATCTGCTTGAGAATCGTGAAGAGAGAGAAATAGGATATATGGATCGTGAAGAGAAAGGAGAAGAAAGTAAAGAAAGAGGAAATGAAAGTTTGGGGAAAGAGAAAGAGTGGGTTGAAGGAGAGAGAGTTAGTTCCGTTTGGAATGACAATGTCGGTTTGGAATGACAGTGTTGGTTTGGCTATTGAATTAGTGGACTATTAATTTGAATAGTCGACTGTTTATTTTTTAAAGCGTTAACCCTGTTAACGCCGGTTAATGCCTTTTTTTGCTCTAAACGACATTGCATTCCGCGTTTTGCAGCACAACCCTTAGATTGGCTTGCTTGCTGCCGTGTCGCCAATCCATCGGCTGCTCACTACCTAGTGAGCAAAAGGCTGCTCACCAGCAAATCCGAACTCTCTTGGGGGTTGGGGTTCTTGTTATGATGCATGTTCTGATATTATTATAAAATAAAAAAAAAATAAAAAACATGTAACAACTCTTTTTAAATAAAATGTGTAGAGATCGAAGAACTATCATAAAAAGGAGAGATTTTTATCATTCGTCCAATTCTGAATTGTACTATCATTTATACTACATTTCTTAAACAATTTTTGACTTTGGAATGCATCGAATGTTGAGGTTCGATCTATCATTCTGCCACATCACATATTTAGTAGTATATTTAGCATTTTCCATTTTAACGCAACATGGAGATATCCTTATCATGTATTGAAAAAAATAGTAACTTAAATTAATTACGTGCCTCTTAAATTCAATATTGGTAGGTTATATATATATATATATATATATAAGGGATTTACTAAAGTAAAAGAGGTTACAGTAGTAGCCAAAACTAGACCCCCAAAATAAACCACCCAAGTCCCATAGAGACAATGATGAGTGGAGATCTTCTGTCCTACTTTTATGTACCATTAATTTTTTTTGTTCCCTCTCACAAAAGTCCACTTTGAAAATTTAAATATGAATATTTATTAAAATGTTGGATTTTCAAGGTGTACTTTTGTGAGAGGAGACAAGAAAGTGGTACATAAAAGTGCAACAGAAGATCTCACAAAATATTCAAACACCCATCTTCGTGAATAGAGCCCAAGCAGCGAAGCTTCGTTCCTATGTCTTCATCTTTTTTAGGTCTTCAATTCAGTCATAAAGCCATCAACGTGTTAAAGGGTGAATAATTAATGGTCTATGACCATCAAAATCCAAATACGTGTAGACTTGGCGCGTAGTATAAGTCAGCCATAAAACCAATAAATACAATATTTTGATTAGAAATTGCATCAACCGACATTAATGTTAAGATTTTTGGCATCTATGTACTTCAATGCATTAAAGTTTTATTTTGATAATTTTTTTTACCATTTTGAAGCGAAAGTATAATATGACACAAATGATAGTACCATTTGAGATGTCAAATTTGGCAGTAGGGGATGCTATTGCCAAAATTTGGCACCCTAAATGGCACTCTATTGGAACAAGCTATTTGGATCTCAAAGCTAAATTTTGACAATGGCAAGTTGATGAGAGCTAGCATGTGTCTCCCTCTCTATGCACCTCACCTTGGGATTTCCAACAGCCATTCTAAAAGCAGTGAGAGGAATTGGCTTTTACATAGAAGCCCACCAACATCAAATTGGCAAGCTGATGTAGACCACATGATCATAAAATCAAAAGAAAATTATCCAAAAGTCCTTGAGTTTGAAGCTCTATACCGTCCAATTTTATATCATGATAGGTCCTCAAGATTTCCAAATTCTTTTGAATATTTGTTATGCTAAAAAGATCCTTGGACTTGGTGATATAAATAACTCATGTGAAGGACTTATGGATATGTCATCCTAAAATCAAATCAAGCTCAGGCAGCAATGGCCAATAAATAGTTTCATATGTTGTCTGACTATAAGAGTCTCAGCAACTTATATATTTGTCATATTCAAAGTGTGCCACTTAATTTCCACCTATGTGGGATCACTAGCTTTTAATAAGCCACTGGAAAAGTATGCAAGCTGGACTTATAATTCACCACAGTTTATAACTCAATTTAACAAAATTTTAGTTGTAAATTTTACAAAATGAGGTTGGTTGAGTTACGTCACTTTAAAATTTTGTTTTAATAAATTTCAAATACTCTACTCAAACTCACACTTTTTTTTTTTTTTTTTTACAAATTGAATCCAATAATATTGTTACAAAATCATAAATTTTTTTATCAAAAAAATTGTAAGAGTATCTCATAAAAAGAGTTCTAGAAAAGATCGGCACCTAGCTAGTAGCGTACGTGTCATCGATCACCAAGAGCACGCTATCTAGTCGCAACTTGCTAGTGCGCGCTTTCTAGCTTGTAGAGTCCAAGAGTCCCGTTCTTGTGAAGACTTCCTTATACGAGGACTTAGCCTTTTGGCCAATGTAAAATGAGTATTTAGAAAAACTGACCGTTAGATTTAATATTCTTCCTATGTATGACATGCATGCCCAAGATTATAGTGATCGGACCACTGGTTTTATAAATACAGACTGTTAAGCATTATTTAGGTATTTAATTTGGAGATATCCTTGCATTGTCATGACATCTGAAAACTTAAACTTAATGACTTACCTCTTCAATTCAAGATCCATCGGTAGGTTATAATAATTATAGATACATATATGGAACTAATTAAGGCTGCAAATCAAAGGTGCGATATCAATATCAATAGCTCAACTGAGGCTTATTTGAGGACTTATGTTTGGGTCATTTAAAAACTCAATTTAACAAAATTTTTAATTGACCTCATTGTATAACTCAATTTAATAAAATTTTAATTGTAATTACATGAGGTGGGCCGAGGCATGTCACTTTAAATCAAATTGAATCCATCGAACAACATCATAAATTTTATCAAAACATTTTAATTATGTGACTGCAGTCTCTTTCCACTTTGATATGATCTTGCGCTCTTCCATAACACGTCTTATGAGCTTTACCATTAAATTCGTTTAAAAATAAAATACTCGGGGAAGCTTACAGAGCCTGCTAATTGGCTTGGCTCATTTGCACTCTTAAATGTGAGTTTTATAGTTGCAAGTAGCCAAGTAGTAGTCACACTACTGCTACCGTGATGATTTTGGGACTGGCTAAAAAATTGCTCCATAAATGAGAGATAGCATCAGAAATTGTATTCCAAAGTTATTGGGATTGTAGGTGCATGATTTTTGCAATTATCGAACCCAATCTTTCAATACGATATCAATATGTGTGTATCTGTCTAGTGTACAGCTTTGTTTTTTAAGGGAAAAAAAAAAAGGACTTGGAAAAAAAGAGAATGATTCGTGTGAATCTAATATTAGCAGCTTTGAGTACAATGTGCCTGCGCTTCGTAAGTTCCATTACTCCTTTAAAAATTAGGTCTTTCTAAGGTAGTGTTTGGATGAAACTTATGTGTGTATATTTACTTAATTTAAACAAATTGTTATAATATAATATAATAATAATAATAATAATTAAAGGACAAGGAAACAAATATTGGCAATGGGTCTACAAAGATGTGGGCCAGTGGGCTTAATTTTGCCCATATGTCTACATTTCGGGCTTTTGGATCTTCAATTAAATTGGTGGATGATGCATAGGATGCTCTTAAGAAGGAATGATTTCTCTGAGAGTGCTCTTTTACCCTTTGCTTTCAAATTCAGACTCCATCATCTTATTTGTCTTTTTCACTCATCTTAGTTGGCATTTGATGTATGGTTCATATCAATGAATGTAATATTTTTATTCTTTCAAGATCATACAGAAGAGGGGTTTGGCAGGTGATAAAAAAATAAAAATAAACTGAATGTTCCCAAAGTACAATCTATGAAAACCCCCAATTTTAGAGAGCTACTGTAAAAATGTTAATTGAGACGTGGTTTGGCAGGTGAGATGAAAAAAATTATCTTGAAGAACAAATAAGTTTCATATTTTCACAATGACCTATTTCAAAAACCAACCGTCAGATCACTGTTATTTTGCAGGCATGACATACAGAGGAGGAACATCTAATCCAACAGTCAGTTTTACGAACTATAATCTAAAATTGGCCATATGGAGCCGACCTTAGGCAACTTTGCGTAAGGCCAGCCTTATAGTATCATACCTATATATATATATATATATATATATATGGAACCGATCCTGTAAGGACGTCCTTACGCTCTTATCGTAAGGACGTCTTCACTGGGAGAGGTATTTTTGAAAAATCGACCGTTGGATTATATAATCTTTATATGTATGTCATGTCTGCCAAAAAACACAATGATCCAACGGTTGGTTTTTAAAGTACAGACATTTAAACAACTTTGACAGCATCCAATGATAAATATTGTTAAAACGTTTCACGGATTGTATTTTGAAAACCAATTATTGGATCGATCACTATGATTTTTGGCAGACATGACATTCATAAAAAAATTATCTAATCCAACAGTCGGTTTTTCAAAATATCATTCACATGGCTTCCAAAAGGGATGTCTTTACAATAACGAGCGTAACGACGTCCTCACAGGATCGCTTATATATATATATATATATATATATATATATATATATATATATATATTATCAGCCAAAAAGAGATTTACTAAAGTAAAAGAGATTACAGTAGTAGCCAAAACTAGACCCCCAAAATAAACCACCCAAGAGCCCCACAGAGAGATCTAAGTGGAGATTTTCAGTCACACTTTTATATACCACTTTTCTGTTCTCTCTCACAAAAGTTTACTTTGAAATTTTAAATATGAATATTTATTAAAATGTTAGATTTTCAAGGTAGACTTTTGTGAGAGTAAATAAAAAAGTGGTATATAAAAGTGGGACAAAAGATCTCACAAAACATTCAACACCAAAACACCCATCAACCAAAAGGCCCAGACAAGAGCAAACCAGAACAAATAAGTAAAGAAAACCCAACCAACCCCAGCTAACATCAAACCGGCCAAAATAGATCATATACATGACATAAATGTATCACGTAGATCTAAGATAGGCTGCAAATGTAGACATGGGGAGTCGAATATTAAATGAATGGAGCCCAAGCAGCGAAGCTTCGTTCCGATGTCTTCATCTTTTTTAGGTCTTCAGTCAAAAAGCCATCAACGTGTTAAATGGTCTATGACCCTCAAATTCCAAATACGTGTAGACTTGGCGCGTACTATAAGTCTGCCACAAAATCAATCAATAAATACTCCGCTATATTTTGATTAGAAATTGCATCCACCGGCATTAATGTCAGATTTTTTGCATCTATGTACTCCAATGCATTAAAGGTTTTTTTCTTTTTTTTTTGATCATTTCGAAGAGAAAGTATAATATAACACAAATGGTAGTACCATTTGAGATGTCAAATTTGGCAGTAGAAGCTGCTATCGCCAAAATTTGGCACCCTAAATGACACCAACATCAAATAGGCAAGCTGATGTAGACCACCATGATCATAAAATCAAGAGAAAATTATTCAAAAGTCTTTGAATATTTGTCATGCTAAAAAGATCCTTGGACTTGGTGGTATAAATAGCTCATGCGAGGGACTTATGGGTATGTCGCCCTAAAATCAAATCAAGCTCAGGCAGCAATGGCCAATAAATAGTTTCAAATGTTGTCTTCGTATATATTTGTCATATTCAAAGTGTGCTACTTAATTTCCACCTATGTGGGATCACTAGCTTTTAATATGGCAGTGGAAAAGTATGCAAGCAGGACTTATAATTTGGGTCATTTTACAATTCAATTTAATAAAGTTTTATAATTCACCACATTTTATTACTCAATTTAACAAAATTTTAATTGTAAATTTTACAAAATGAGGTTGGTTGAGTTATGTCACTTTAAAATTTGGTTTTAATAAATTTCAAATACTCTACTCAAACTCACGCTATTTTTTATTTATTTATTTATTTTTACAAATTGAATCCAATAATATTGTTGCAAAATCATAAATTTTATCAAAAAAATTGTAAGAGTATCTCATAAAAAGAGTTCTACAAAAGACCGGCACCTAGCTAGTAGCGTGTCATCACCAAGAACACGCTATCTAGTTGCAACTTGCTAGTGCGCGCTTTCTGGCTTGCAGTGTGTCATCACCAAGAACACGCTATATATATGTTCCCTCAATGAAATAAATCCCAAGTCCTAAGTGAATTTCATATAAAAATGATTCTACAAATGGAAACTCCATATAATCAAATTTAAGATAAATCTCACCTTTATGGAAGGTCATTTTATTTATTACATGAAAGATTAACAAAAGTACTAGCTAGCTAGCGAGCTTGATATACAACATATATAAAATACACCAAATCAAATACTCCATAGCAAAACCTTGAATAATTTCCCTGCAACAAACTACCACTTCAGAAAATTAGAATTTATTTTCTATTCAAGAAATTAACAAAAAAATAAAAATAAAAATGCCTAGCTAAAGAACACCAACTTTTGGATAAAATATGTGGGAAGAGATTTCATGGAAATATTTCCCACTAAAAAAGTTATTAGTAAGGTCTACACTTTCTTATTACACATATTGAATGAGAAAAATAATAGAAAAACCCTTACCATTTAGCTTCGAAGCCTTCTCTGCAAGGTGGCCATGGTCACTGCTGTTATCTCATAAAACCAATCCCACATGTCATCCAAGAATTTGAAGTAGGCATGTCTCTGAGAACGATTGAACAACAAAGTCCCACAGACTCCCCAAAACCCAACAATGAATCCAAGTGCCATACTAGCATAAGTCCCTGGGGTTTTAAACCATTCTCCACCTATAGCATCTTCAATGTTTTCATCAATGCTAGTATTCGGTGGCTCTTGCAGTAGTGTTTCGTCCCCCGGGCACTTAATCAAAAGTGGAGGTCCACAAAGTTGAGGATTGCCCATATATGAAGCAGCATTAAAACTCTGTAGTTGAGTACTTGATGGGATTTTTCCTGACAAGTTGTTATCTGACAAGTCCAAATAACTAAGATAAGATAAATCAGCCAAACTCTTGGGAATTCCACCATGAAGTTGATTCTTTGAAAAATCAATAGATTCTAATAAATCTAATTGGCCGATTTTCTTCGGGATGGTTCCTGTGAAATTATTTCTTGATACGTTTAGGGCCAACAACCCTAAAAGACTTGTGACTTCCTTCGGAATTTCTCCAGTTAATTGATTGCTTGAAAGATCAATGACTTTTAGTAGGCCAAGATTTTTTCCATACTCGCGCTCTAATCCTTTCCAAATGACCAATGCATTATCAACATAGGAGTCATTAGAAGCAATCCCATCATCGTAAAAAGAATTATAATAATAGGAAATGGTTACATCTGAACTTTCTTTTTGAGTCATGGCAGTGAAATTGTTGAGACAAGGTGGAATGCTTCCTGAAATATTGTTTAGAGAAAGGTCCAAGACCTGCAGAGATCTAAGATGACACAAAGTTGAAGGTATATTCCCATTGAATTCGTTTGAGCGAAGACGAAGAACGATCAAATTTGTTGTGCTTTCCCCGATCCATGTTGGTATTTTTCCAGAGAATTTATTCTCTCCAAGATCTAGGAGTTTCAACAGACTGCAATTCATCAAGGATGAAGGTAGCTTTCCAAAAAAACTATTGTTCCTCAAACGCATTGTTTCAACCTTACTTAGCGAGCCCATTGAGCTAGGGATTATCCCTGACAAATTATTATTTTCCAAGTTGAGAATGACCAACAGATTAAATTTTATCCAACAATCCGGGAGGCCTCCTGATAATAGATTATCAGAAAGGTCTAGATAATTCATAGAGTTATCCATCATTGTACATAAGAAAGACATGCCTCCCGAAAACATATTCCTGGAGAGATTCAATACTGCTGTTTTTGACAAGAATTGTGGTATGGGACCATAAAACAAGTTGGAACTCAAATCTACTCCAGGAAAATAATCAAATCTCAATGATAAATTTGGCACCTCACCACTAATATTGTTGAAAGAGAGATTTAAATATAGTAACGTGGAAGGTAGATCCCAAAACCAATCAGGAATGGGATCTGAAATATTAGAACCGGAGATATCAAGGTGGGAGATATTCTTTTGTGTTCGTAACCAACTAGGAAAATGCGGGCCTAAATTGCAAGAGCGCAATTTTATAGTATCCAATTGAAAAGGAGGAACCCAGTTAGAGTTGAACCTCAAAGCCAAAGAGTTAAAGGATAAGTCCAATTGTTGCAATTTGGAAAGGTTCCATAGCTGGGCTTCGGTGATAACCCCACTCAAACAATTCGAAGAAACATCCAAGACCCTAAGGCTAGATAGTTGCCCAAAACTTTTTGGAAGGGACCCCTCCAACCGATTACCACTAAGATCTAGTTCCTGCAGGGATGAAAATTTTGTAATATCGGGCAATGACCCGTTGAGTTTGTTGCCTTCCAAATGCATAACAAGAAGCTTAGAAAAGTTACCGGTGGTTTTTGGGAAGTACCCGTCCAATTGATTTCTTTCAAGATATAATTCTCGCAGGGATGAAAATGTTGAAATATCCGGCAATGATCCACTAAGGTTGTTGTAACCCAATGACAAAATCTCCAAGGAATCCTTCGTGCACCCAGTCAAGTTCCCTAGAAGAGCCGGAAATTCTTCACGAAGATTGTTTTCGGATAGATATAATGATTGTAAGTTGCAAAGATTCCCCAAGGATTTTGGTATTCCACCTTCAAGTTCATTCCCAGAGAGGTCGAGATGTGCAAGAGAACTCAATTCCCCCAAAGAATCTGGAATTGGACCTTTCAGCTCGTTGCCCCATATGCTTAGTTCAACCAGCTGCTTACCAAAAACTTTGAACAACCAGGAAAATACTGAAGAATTGCTTAAAGAATTACCAACGAGGTAGAGGACGCGAAGAGATTTGGAAGAATTAGTATCGGAAAGAGATGAAGGAATAATTTCAGGAAATTGACACCTATATAACTCTAAGGTTGATAGGGAAGGGAGGTTTTGAATTGATTGAAGCAAATCCAGACCTGATCTAACAAGGTTCAGTCCACCCATTTTAAGAGCTCTTAAAGAAGAGAGACGAGAAAGCCATTGGAGGTTGTCAACATTAACATTAACGAAAGAAATATCAAATGTATCTTCAAGAGAACGCAAGTTGGTGAGATCAAGAGAACGCAAGTTGGAGAGATTACCAAGCTGGTGAGGAATAATAAGTTCATCAAAACCACAGGTTGAGAAGTTGAGATATGTCAAGTTAGTAAGAGAACCAATAAATTGTGGAATCCTTTTGAAGTCATTGTAACTGAGGTCCAAGTGACTCAAATAGTGCAATTCAAGCAAGGAAGGGCTTATCTCACCACTGAGAGATGACCATCGTATGGATTGAACAGGTCCATCAGATACGACGTGCATTATGGGACGGAGAACAAGCATGATGACCCGACCGGTTCGGTTGTTGCACCCGATTCCTCTCCATCTGCAACAATCTTCTTCTTCACTTCCCCACGAGGAAAGAAAATTTTTGTCATCGACAAGGCTGTTTTTAAAGTTGAGGAGAGCTTGTCTCTCCTTCTCTATGCACCTCACATTGGGATGTCCAGCAGTAGCCATGCTAAAACTAGTGAGAGTTAGCATACATAAAAGCCCAACCAACAACAAATTGGCAAGCGGCAGATAGGACCTACTACCCATAATGAACACCATCATCATTAAATATAAACTCAAGCTCTGGCAGCAGTGGCCGATATATACTTGCAAATTAATGTTGTCTACCAATTTATATATTCATCATATTCAAAGTGAGCTACATAATTTCCACCTATATACCTACGTGGGGTCACTAGCTTTTAATAGGCCAGTGGAAAAGTATGCAAGCAGCCTTGAGAAGTCCAAGCAGCGAAGCTTCGTTCCCTTGTGCTTGTGAACATCAGAACATGCGATGGTTGAGGCTAACGCGTAAGACAAACTAGTTTAATTTCTCTTATTCTCATGAATGTGCACCACGGTTGATGCTAATTAACAACTCTTCGATTGACTTTAATGGTCTATGGCCATCAAATTCTAAAGAGTGTACTAAGTCTGTCAAAAACCAAGAAAAAAATTGCAATAGATAGTCAGATGAAAGTTACACTCTTTGACTACTAAGTAGCGTAGCGTATCATCAACTATAAAGACTTTTAATAATGGTGGGCAATTCTGGGAGCCACATGATCGGATAAAAGATACACTCTTTAACTATTAAGTAGCATATCATCGTAGGTGCCAACTAGCCTATTGATAAAATCTCTTGATGGTTGTACTAAAGACTTGGGTTAAAGTCTTATGCATACCGCATGGGAATTTTATTATTATTTTGTAATTTTTGGATTTTAATATTGTAGGATTTCTTTTTTTGTGTTTTGATAAACATCAATTATTCTTGGACAATAACTCTAACTATTTTTTTAACTTGCAAATTAATGTTGTCTAGCAATTTATATATTCATCATATTCAAAGTGAGCAACTTAATTTCCACCTATATACGTACGTGGGGTCACTAGCTTTTAATAGGCTAGGCCGCTGGAAAAGTATGCAAGCAGCCAAGCAGGACTTACGTCTCGGTCATTTTACAACTCAATTTAACATAATTTTTAATTCAACTCATTTTATAAGTCAATTTTTTTTTTTAAAATTAATTTTAATTGCATGAAGTCCATTTCACTTTAATTTTTTTTCCATAATTTTCAAGCACTTCACCCAAACCCACACTATTTTTTTTTTTTTTTTACCCAAATTAAAGCCGTAGTACAAAATCATAAATTTTATCAAAAAATTGAAAGAGTAAATCATAGAAAGAGTACTAAAAGATCTGCATTTTGCAACTAGTTGCGTGTCAATAACTCTAGAGATTTTTTAAAATGACTAATAGATATGTGATGCGATTGTAGTCTCTTTCTAAGTTGACCTTGCCTCTTCCATACCGACTACATTATGAGCTTTACCATTAAATTTGTATTCGAAATCTTCCACCACATCAACTTGCAATAGCTAGTCATATGAAAGTTTTAGTCTTTGACCATTAAGCAGTGTATCATTAACTCTAAAGACTTTTAAAAATGATAGGCAGTTATGAGAGCAATGAAAATTACACTCTTTGACCACCAAGTAGTGTACCATCAACTCTAGAGAGTTTTAAAAGTGATGGGCACTTTTGGGAATCACGTAAATGGGATTAATCTCACAAGAGCATTGTGCTATTGTTAAAAGATAAAAATCTCATTTACAAGTTTCCTAAAGTTTTACTAAAAGTTCAAGAAGGGAAAACATGAGATAGAGAAGGAGAGAATTAAATATAAAAGTTAAATAAAATAAAATAAAAAGAAAGGATATATGCAGCTTTTTCAGTGCCTTTTTTATAAAAATGTTCCATTGTAGATTTCAAAGTCTTGAACATAATCCTTACTGGATTATTGGATACGATAAATATCATATTACAGATAAATACATGCCAATTAAAGTTTCAGATTAGTCTCTCCATTTACCTTGTGAACTAATGTCACTTTCTAGACTCTAATAATTGAAGTGTACTTGTAAATATACTTAAAAGAGATTACACGTAGCAAGGCAACGAATGCACCTTTATAATTGTCTTCCTCTTATTTTTTACCTAATCTGTAACTCTCAATGTTTTCTATTAGAACAATGCTACTGCATGATTCCGTGCATATTTACCATATTTAATTCTCGTCTGGTATGTCCTTGCACCACGTCAGCATCGTGAAAAAAAAAGGATTTTTTTAAAATGACCGGACTACCCCTAGTACAGTGAAAATATCCCAACACGGTTAAAACAACAAAACATAGTGAAAACTTGGGTTTTTCCTGTGTTTTTTTAGTTTACACCATCTTTGAAAACTAAAAACACTGTGAAAACTTAGATTTTTACTGTGTTTTTTTAGTTTTCACTGTCTTTTTATTTTTTTATTAGTGCTAATAAATAAATAAAAAAAACATAATGAAAACTAAAAATACAGTGAAAACTAGAGTTTTTATTGTGTTTTTTTTTAGTTTTCACTATCTTTTTTTTATTAGCATAGAAAAAAAAAGACATGACAACTCCTCACGTGTGGCAGCAAGCTAGAGAGCCTCACCGACGACAGCAAGTTTTTACTGTCTGTTTTCAACACAGTAAAGAAGAAGAAGAAGTAGAAGAACAGAGAGAGAGAAAAGCACCAGCGGTGGCCACAAGCATATTGGAGCAGCAGTGGGCATGCAGCAGTGGTGGCCAGAAGCAGATCGGCATTTAAACTACTGCATTTCACCGGAAATTGCAGATGGAGCTATGGCATTAATCAATGAAGATAAAGATGATGATTCTGCATCGGTCTCCTCTACCTCTGCATCAGACTCAGAGTATACATTATTTTAGGCGGAGGAGTCTGATGCAGAGGCAGATGAGACCGATGCAGCACCATCAGCTTCATCTTCATCGATCAACGCTGTAGCTTCATCTGCAATTTCTGGAAAAATGTCGTAGCTTCAACGCCGATCTGCTTCTGGCCACCACTGTTGCATGCCCACCGCTGGTGCTCACTGCTGCTCCGATATGCATGTGGCTACCGTTGGTGCTTCTCTCTCTCTCTCTCTCTCCTTCTTCTTTTTCTTCTTTACTCTGCTGAAAACAGACAGTGAAAACTTGCTGCCACCGGTGAGGATCTCTAGAGCTGCCACCGGTGAGGAGTTGTCATGTCTTTTTTACTGTGCTAATAAAAAAAACAATGAAAAGTAAATAAAAAAAAACAGTAAAAACCCCTGTATTTTTAGTTTTTACTGTATTTTTTTATTAGCACAGTAAAAAAAAAAGACAATGAAAACTAAAAAAAACATAGGAAAAACCCAAGTTTTCACTGTGTTTTAATGTTTTAACTATGTTGGGAGTGTTTTCACTGTGTTGGGATATTTTCACTGTGCTAGGAGTAGTTCGGTAATTTTTTTAAAAAAAATATCTTTTTTTTTTTTTTTAATGTTGTTGCCGACATGGCACAAGGACACGTCAGACGGAAAATAAATACAGTAAAGATGCAGGGGATCAGTAGCATTGCTCTTTATATTATATGAATTAAGAGGTGATATTTTTTTGGGTTTTTAAGTTATAGGTCCTTCATTTTAGAGTTTTGGGATCTTAGATCCAACAAAAAAAGAAACTAACCCAATAGGTCCCTCATCACTAATTCAAGACAAATTTGCCCTTTTAGAAAACCCTCAAATCCGTGCCTATTATTTGGCTTCCTAAAATATAGCTAATGGGTGGAGTCCTTGAAAAAAAGAATTTCATTGACTATAGCAAATCAGAATTTAAAAGAAAAAAAGTTGGTTTTGGAGATCACAAACCCACATTGCTATTGCTTCCCACATTGGACTGATTTTTGCTTTTCATATGCTAATGGCAAATAATCTTAAGCTTCTAAAGACCCAATCATATACATTTCAAGCTTCTTGAGAGTATTCTATTGTCAATTGCATTTATCATTTGAAGAAGGAAGATCCGTCCGTGTGAGTTCATGTTTTTTTCGGTCAAAGAAGAACTCATCGATGAGAAAGAAAGAAAGCAAAATTCGAGGTTGTGATCGTGAAGGAGCAATCTAGGCCTATCCATCTTAGTTTGCACTTTTTTCTTAAATGTATACATTCAAATCCTTTTTCATATGTATTCATGTGTGCTGGAGTTCGGCAGATGTCGTCGGACTGTACATCAATATTTGACACTTCGGGTGCTAAGAAAAGGTAGGATTTTTAACCATAAAACACAAAGTTCTTTTTTTTTTTTTTGTTAAATATATACATTCAAATTCCTTTGCATATGTATTCATGTGTGTTTATTCCCATATATTTATATGTATGTGTCATTTTGGGAGTAAAATCATAAACTTTTTAGTTTAAAATTTTGATCTTTAATGTTTTGAATCAAACATTTTGAATAAACAGACATGTATATTTATAGTTTGTTGGTAATTTTTCAATTTCACACACAAAATATATATGTTTGTATATGAAAATGACATTTGAAGAAATATATATATTCGTATACCAAAACTCTAAGAAATTGAACCTATATTTGATCTAGAAATAATACTCAAATGTATATACTCAACTTTATTTGGAGAAGAAACCTAGAATAAAGGAGATAATTTATGAGAAGCGAAATAATATCCAAATAAAAAACGTGAATATATGAGATAATTGAAGAAAATAAAATTATTAATATTTTATCTTCTTATATAATTCAAATTTAAAATTGAGATAAAATAGGAAAGATTCAAAAAGGAATTAAGAATTATTAGCAAAACTAAATCTAACGGGGGTAGTTTAGTCTTTAAAAAAAAGGATTATGACTTTCATCTATTAATGGTAACCTATAAAGACTTTATGGGTTAATACTTTTTTGCTTGGACCTATTAGTCTAAACTGCTAAAAGAAAGGACCTATGACTAAAATCCCCTATTTTTTTTTACCTAACTTGTAACTTTCAATGTTCCCAACAATATATGCAACTTGATATTTCATTAAAAATGTAATTTTCACTGACTAGGATCAAACATCAAAAATTAATTCATACAAACCTACACTTTTATTTTCTTCTTCATTCTAGGTATGTGGCACTCTAATAGTCTTTTCCTTCTTCATTCTCTTCTCTCCTTAATTCTTGCATCTTTCCTTAGTTCTCTAATTATCTTCTTTCTTATTAGTTATTGCCCACTTTAGTCTTTCCTTCTTTCGTTCTCTTTTCTCCCCTCTTTGTTAATCGTTTTGGCCCCACTTTAAAATAATATATATGGTATTATAAAGTTAGTAAACTAATTAAGTGAAACTATAATTTTTAAAATTCACACGTGGTCCATAATATTTTTTTTTTCGCACCTAACTTCACCCTCCTCTCTTATCTTGACCATTTTTTTATAACCAACTTTGACTTTCTACTTTCTATGTTGCATTTCAAATTTTTTATTTTTTAGAATAATACATTTCACTTAATTTTCTCCTATCCCTTTAATATTTTTAATTATTCTAATGTATTAAAATACATACTCTAATTAACCCTATTAATTTAATTTAGATCAAACTGTCAGGATTCAACTAATCAAAATAATTATTTTATACAATTATAATTTATTAAATAAAACCTTATTAATAACTCTCGCACAATTTGTGCTTGTAAATATACATGGTGAAACATACCTTCCCATGTAACTTTTTGAGATTCAATAAATCAAGTAAAATTCCTAATAATGGCAATGCAATGGGCTGGTTGATCGAGTAACCCTGTCCTCGTTTTTGCTCCGTGCACAAACCCTTTAGGGACACTATTTTTAATTCAACCTCATTTTATAATTCAATTTAACAAAATTTTAATTTTAATTACATGAAATTCATTTCACTTTAATTTTTTTCCATAATTTTCAAATACATGGCCCAAACCAACACTAAATTTTATTTTACAAAATCATAAATTTTATCAAAAAATTATCGAGAATAAATCATAGAAAGAGTTCTAAAATATCTGCACCTAGTAGCGTGTCAATGACTCCAAAGACTTTTAAAAATGACTAATAGATATGTGATGTGATTGTAGTCTTTTTCTAAGTTGGCCTTGCCATTAACTTGCAATAGTTAGTCGGATCAAAGTTATAGTCTTAATTCGACCATTAAGCAATTTATATACTTGCAGTGGCCGATATATACTTGCAAATTAATGTTGTCTAGCAATTTATATATCCATCATATTCAAAGTGAGCTACTTAATTTCCACCTATATACCTACGTGGGGTCACTAGCTTTTAATAGGCCAGTGGAAAAGTATGCAAGCAGCCAAGTTGGACTTACGTCTCGGTCATTTTACAACTCAGTTTAACATAATTTTTAATTCAACTCAATTTAAAAAAAAAAATTTAATTAATTTTAATTACATGAAGTCCATTTCACTTTAATGTTTTTCCATAATTTTCAAGTACTTCGTCCAAGTTCATTTCACTTTAATTAATTTTAAAAGATCTGCATTCTGCAACTAGTTGCATGTCAACAATTCTAGAGATTTTTAAAAATGACTAATAGATATGTGATGTGATTGTAGTCTCTTTCCAAGTTGACATTGCCTCTTCCATAACGACTATGTTATGAGCTTTTACCATTAAATTTGTATTCGAAATCTTCCACCACATCAACTTGCAATAGCTAGTCGTATGAAAGTTTTAGTCTTTGACCATTGAGCAGCGTATCATCAACTCTAGAGACTTTTAAAAATGATAGGCAGTTATGAGAGCCACATGATCAGATGAAAATTACACTCTTTGACCACCAAGTAGTGTATCATCAACTCTAGAGACTTCTAAAAGTAATGGGCACTTCTTGGAATCACGTAAATGAAATTCTCACAAGAGCATTGTGCTATTGTTAAAAGATAGAAATCTCATTTACAAGGTTCCTAAAATTTTAGATGTCAATTTTGGCAGCCTGTTGGAACAACTTATATAAATCTAATGCCAAATTTTGACAATGAAAAGTTAAGGAGACCTTGCCTCTCCCTTTCCATGCACCTCACTTTGGGATTTTCAACTGCTATGCTAAAACTAGAGAGAGTTAGCATACATAGAAGCCCAACCAACAACGAATTGGCAAGCTCATAGGGCCTACTACCCATGATGATCGTCATGATAGTAAAATCAAACCAAGCTCAGGCAGCAATATTGACCGATGTATGTATAGTTGCAAGGAAAAATTCATTCAAACTTCCTTTTTAGTCTTCCTTTTCTTTTTCTCTCACATGTATGTCCAACATGGGATAAGTATTTTGAGAAACTGAATGTTGGATTAGCGATCAGCTTATGCATACCATGTATGCAAAAAATCAAATTGATCAAACGGTGAGTTTTTCACGGTGGTAGAAAAAAATTGTAAAACAAAATGAAAAATTGTGAAAACTATTCTGGTCTATTTTTTGAAAAACCGACCGTTGGATCAATATGATCTTTTGCATGCATGATATGTATAAGTGGAACATCTAATCTAACGGTCGGTTTCTATAGATTTTTATTGATTAGAAATAACTGTCAATACTAAATAATGGTCTATGGCCATCAAATTCTAAAGACGTGTACAAAGTCTATAGAAAACTAAGAAAATATATCACAGAAAATGACGTACGTGATGGTGTTGCATCCTTTCACATTTCAGACTCCCTTCCACACGGATCGATCTCATTTAATTTGTCATATATCATTAGCTATATGCAATAAATTTACATATTTTAAATCTGAGCTTCTATCGATCACTACTTACACCCCTGCACTAATTCAAGGTTCATAATCGGTTTATGAATTGAGGAAACTTATCATCATTACCCATTATTTCTTATTTTAGCAGTGAGCTTCCTGTCTTCCACTATTACCCCAACCAATACATCCACTTTTTTACCATTCATCCATCTCTAAAGTCATGTCGTTAATTTGATAAATTAAGAAAAGCAAAGAATTCTAAAGTCGTGTGATCTATATATATATATATATATATATATATATGGGTCACGTTCCCCTTACACCCTATTTTGACTCCTATGTTTACACCTCATTTTCAAGTAGCATTATAGGTTGAATATTTTGAGAAATTGACCGTTAGATTAGATACTTATCTTATATATATATATATATATATATATATATATATATATATATATATATATTGGTCTCATTTCTCTTACAAATTGGATCATCTAATTAACGATTTCTAACATGATATTAGGATTCTTGTTTTAAGTTTTATGCTACAACAAGGGGAATAGATGTAATTTGTTTCATGCACTCAAGTTTCTCTCTCAAAAATGATTTTGCTTCATTCATTAAGTAATATAGGAGAGTAACCTGCACCCATTTTCAAATGAACTTGAGATCAGGTTGGGTTTATTAAGTCAGTGCTTAGACTTGGAAAATGATCGATTAAATTCCTCTTGAACTCACGGCCAACCCCAAGAATTGAGGGGCCGTAGGCGAGTTCCTGAAATGTAGCCTTAATATGTACTAACATAAAAAAAAAAATAAAAAAAATTTGCATGTAATATTAAAAGAGGTTTATACCAATAGGACCCTGGTATAAGATGGCTTTACCTAAAAGTCCTGAATTAAATATAGTAATTAAAAATTAAAACATTTATTTTAAAAGACGATTTTGCCCCTAATTAAGAATCCTAAATTTGAAAAATTATCAAATATGGATTTATTTCATACTTAGCGGTTATCTAAATTCCTAAAATCTATCCACCAATTCATCAATTTTGAAAATTCAAAATTTGATTTTGCTATCTATATAAGATTTCCGAATAGCAATATCTTTTTTAAAAAAGAAAGTAAATAAACGTTTATAGCTTCAATTATATAAAAAAATAAAAATGAATATAAATATACAAAAAATACATCTTAGAGACAAATTTCATGTATACATTTAACAGATTTTGGAGATACATGCATATACATGTATAAATGATGTATACATCTTTATTTGATGTATACATGATTACTTAATATGCAAAAATTATGTATACATTGTGTGGTCTGCTTAAACGATAAGCCGATGATAATTGAACCTTAATGTATACATGATGGTATACATGTATACATGACGGTATACAAGTATTCAGATATACATGACGGTATCAATATACACACATACACACACAATATATACATATATACATTTATATATAAACCGAAAATGAGTCAAAAATCTTAAAATTCATTCAACAATTAAAATAGAACTGATGCAATACTTTTGCTGGATATTGGCCTTCAACAGATTGGCTTATACATTATAGCCATTCACGACACTCCAGCCATCCACGACAGAAAGCAAGGGACAAAAGTATTCATTCAGGAATCATCATTGGCGATTGGGTCGACAACTAGCTTATTAGGGGATTGGTTATAGACCTCCTCGCTCATAAAAAGCAACTGGGGTATTGACTTAGTGATCAATTCAAGAAAACCCTTAGAACAGAAATAGATTCAGGGATATTGGGGTTGAAACTAGTGAAGATAATCACCGGAATTTGACTCAAGAGATGAAATGGGTAACTCCAGCAGTGCGACTGTGGTGATGGGAGTAAAGTTGGTAACCTGGTTTTGGTAAATCCAGAATATCTAAAAAAACAATTCAAAAAAAAAAAAAAAAAAAAAAAAAAAACACCTTACCATATTCAAATCACATGCATTCAGCATATAATTAATAAATAAATAAAAAACATCGTCCATCAATATGGATAAAATAAACAACTTGCTTAAAATAAGGATTGAGGGTATAATAGATAATTTAAGCTACTAGTTGACTTTAAATTTGACCTATATGGAACAATTGGTATAAAATCATATTCATTGGACTACTTGATAAATAAGATTCTATTTAGGGTCTTTTTGATCATTTTTCCATATTAATTATATCTATTTTTGTATTTGCTTTACTAATAACCACACAAATTTTGGAAGCATATATTATTACTAAAGTCATTAACCAGGAAAAAAAAAACACAATAGTAACATATACTTGCTAATTAAAGCCGTATAATGAATATGTTGTGCCATATCACTTTCAATGAATAACATTGCTAACCCATTCAATCTTTCTTCTTCTGACATTGTTGATCGAATGTAAGATTTAATTAATTTCAACTTTAAGAAGCTCCTTTTTCAAGAGACAACTGTATCTAGTATTGTCAATAATATCCTATATGCAATAAATGAAGAAAAATTAACAACCCTCCATTACTTGCAAATAATTCATCACATCCATCCATTATATACCCTAAGATAACAAAAATATATATATTAATAAAATCAGTTAACTTTTTTGACAATTTTTTCAAGAAATTATCAATGTTTATATCTAACAAAAATTCTCATATAATAGAGGTACATAGGATTCAAAAAAGAAAATTTAATAATATATTAACATAGCGAGCCTAAAATCCTAAATAAAAATCCCCAATTTTACAACAAATCAATAATAATAATGATAATAATAAATTCATAATACCACAACAATCTTAAAACCCTAAAATAAAAATTTTAATTAAAAAAATTTCACATCTTATAGTAAGATCATAATAGTATAATTATAATAATAAAACAAGGAAAAAATGAGAAAAAAAAAATATAAATATCTGAAGGGTTGAATCAGTCTGAGAAGAGAAGACAAGAAATTTGGCCGAGGGAGAAAGAGTCACATAGAGAGATTGATTTCAGGAGGGTGGGAGAGAAAGAGTGTGTGTGTGTGTGAGAGAGAGAGAGAGAGAGAGAGAGAGAGAGAGAGGGCAGTGTATCCAATGTTACTTTAGGCCCTCAAGTTGCTGCAAAGAAATTTGAATTAATTTAGCTATCAAAATGGCATGTGAGCTATGGGCAATTGAAGAATTGGGGGCCTAAAAAATTAGTAAAATTTGGGGGCCAAGGCAAAAGCCTATGTTGCTTGTGCTAAGGACCGGGCCTGTAGTTGAACTTTGTTGAATAGAAAGGTCAAGGAATTGGACACAGTTGATATATGATCAAAATAAAAAGGGATTTGGTCAACAATGAGACCAAGTCAAAAGTGACATATGGACAAATGTGCACAAGACAAATGGAATACTTCAAAAGTGACATATGGAATACTTCAATGCAGCTTGTTGACCAATCAAATACGTGCAACTTTTACCTAGTAATTTTCATTATATTTCTTATTATTTTCAAAAGTACTATTATTATGTCTTTCAAGATTGTCAAATCACAAATGTTGACCGATAACTCTTCCTAGTTATTGTTGTTGTTGTTGAAGCTCGGATGATCACAAACACATTCTCATTCTTCAAATTCGAAACACTCTGTGTTTGTTAGGTATGAGACATAAGAACAATTTTTAATATGATTTTCGATATATGATCAAGTACGTTGAGGTCTAGTTGTGCCCAACTTGGACGGGTGACAATCCATTCTTATAGCCAATCAAGTGGTTTTTCTCTCTCCTCTTAGGAGGTGGAAGCCATTTTATGTTCGAGTCTTTGAATTGAACCTTTAAGATGAGAGTGGTTAAAGGGAAGGACAGGATTATTCATTTTTCTTATTAAAGTTAAATAATTTTATTCCATGTTATGCAGCTCAAGGTCCGACAAGGCTGTACTTTAAGATAAAAATAAAAATAAAAGGAATATACTCGGGGAAGCTTACAGAGCCTGCTAATTGGCTTGGCTCATTTGCACTCTTAAATTGTATTCCCAAATTATTGGGATTGTAGGTGTATGATTTTTGCAATTATCTTTATTCAAGTGTACGTTTTTTCACTCGGTTCATATTGGTTTTAGAATTATTGTATTTTATATATGTTCCCTCAATGAAGTAAATCCCAATTAAGTCCTAAGTGAACTTCATATAAAAATGATTCTACAAATGGAAACTCCATATATATAATCAAATTTAAGATAAATCCCACCTTTATGGAAGGTCATTTTATTTATTAAATAAAAAGATTAACAAAAGTACTAGCTAACTATCTAGCTATCTTGATATTGGACAATAGGAATGGAAAATGAGAGGTACATAACATATATAAAATACACCAAATCGATCAAATACTCCATAGCAAAACCCTGAATAATTTTCCTGCAACAAACAACCACTCTATAAAATTAGAATTTTTTTTTCTATTCAAGAAATTAACAAAAAATTAAAATTAAAAATGCCTAGCTAAAGAAAAAGAATAGAAAAGAAAAGAAAAACCCTTACCATTTAGCTTCGAAGCCTTCTCTGCAATTTGGCCATGTTCACTGCTGTTATCACATAAAACCAATCCCACATATCATCCAAGAATTTGAAGTAGGCATGTCTCCGAGAACGGTTGAGCAACAAAGTCCCACAGACTCCCCAAATCCTACAATGAATCCAAGTGCCATACTAGCATAAGTCCCTGGGGTTTTAAACCATTCTCCACCTGTAGCTTCTTCAATGTTTTCATCAATGCTAGTATTTGGTGTTTCATCTCCCGGGCACTTAATCAAAAGTGGAGGTCCACAAAGTTGAGGATTCCCCATATATGCAGAAGCATTAAAACCCTGTAGTTGAGTACCTGATGGGATTTTTCCTGACAAGTTGTTATCTGACAAGTCCAAATAACTAAGATAAGATAAATCAGCCAAGCTCTTGGGAATTCCACCATGAAGTTGATTCTTTGAAAAATCAATAGATTCTAATAAATCTAATTGGCCGATTTTCTTAGGGATGGTTCCTGTGAAATTATTTCTTGATACGTTTAGGGCCAACAACCCTAAAAGACTTGTAACTTCTCCCGGAATTTCTCCAGTTAATTTATTGCTCGAAAGATCAATGACTTTTAGTAGGCCAAGAGTTTTTCCATACTCGCGCTCTAATCCTTTCCAGATGACCAATGCATTATCAACATAGGAGTCATCACGAATAAACCCAGCAATTGAATTAGAAACATACGCATAGGAAATGGTTACACTCGAACTTTCTTTTTGAGTCATGGCAGTGAAATTGTTGAGACAAGGTGGGATGCTTCCTGAAATATTGTTTAGAGAAAGGTCCAAGACCTGCAGAGATCTAAGATGACACAAAGTTGAAGGTATATTCGCATTGAATTCATTTGAGCGGAGACGAAGAACGATCAAATTTGTTGAGCTTTCCCCAATCCATGTCGGTATTTTTCCAGAGAATTTATTCTCACCAAGATCTAGGAGTTTCAAGAGATTGCAATTCATCAAGGATGAAGGTAGCTTTCCAAAAAAGCTATTGTTTCTCAAACGCAGTGTTTCAACACGACCTAGCAAGCCCATTGAGCTGGGGATTATCCCTGATAAATTATTATTTTCCAAGTTGAGAATGACCAAAGAATTCAAATGCATCCAACAATCAGGAAGGCCTCCTGATAGAAGATTATGAGAAAGGTCTAGATAATTCATAAAGTTATGCATCATTGTACATAAGAAAGACACGCCTCCCGAAAACATATTCCTGGAGAGATTCAATACTGCTGTTTTTGACGGGACTTGCGGTATGGGACCGTAAAACAAGTTGGAACTCAAATCTAGAACTCCAGAAAAATAATAAAATCTCAATGATAAATTTGGCACCTCACCACTAATATTGTTGAAAGAGAGATTTAAATACAGTAACTTGGAAGGTAGATCCCAAAACCAATCGGGAATGAGATCTGAAATATTAGAACAGGAGATATCAAGGTGGGAGAAATTCTTTTGTGTTCGTAACCAACTAGGAAAATGTGGGCCTAAATTGCAAGAGCGTAATTTTATAGTATCCAATTGAAAAGGAGGAACCCAGTTAGAGTTGGACCTCAAAGCCAAAGAGTTCAAGGATAAGTCCAATTGTTGCAATTTGGAAAGGTTCCATAGCTGGGCTTCGGTGATAACCCCATTCAAACAATTCGAAGAAACATCCAAGACCCTTAGGCTAGATAGTTGCCCAATACTTTCATGCAATGACCCGGTCAGTTGGTTCCTTTGTAAATTCAAAACATGAAGCTTAGATAAGTTACCAAAGCTTTTTGGAAGGGACCCCTCCAACCGATTACCATTAAGATATAGTTCCTGCAGGGATGGAAATTTTGTAACATCGGGCAATGATCCACTAAGATTGTTTTGGGATAGATCTAATGATTGTAAGTTGCAAAGATTCCCCAAGGATTTTGGTATTCCACCTTCAAGTTCATTCTCAGAGAGGTCAAGATGTGTAAGCGAACTCAAGTGCCCCAAAGTATCTGGAATTGGCCCTTTCAGCTTGTTGGCAAATAGGCTTAGATCAACCAGCTGGTTACCACAAATTTTGAACAACCAGGAAAATATTGAAGAATTGCTGAAAGTACTACTACCGAGATGGAGGACTTGAAGAGATTTGGAAGAATTAGTATAGGAAAGAGATGAAGGAATAATTTCAGGAAATTGACAGTCATATAATGTTAAGGTTGATAGGGAAGGGAGGTTTTGAATTGATTGAAGCAAATCCAGACCTGATCTAACAAGGTTCAGTCCACTCATTGTAAGAAGTCTTAAAGAAGATAGACGAGAAAGCCATTGGAGGTTGTCAACATTAATGAAAGGAAACCAAGAAATTGTGAGATCAAGAGAATGCAAGTTGGAGAGATTACCAAGCTGGTGAGGAATAATAGGTTCATCAAAACTACAGGATGAGAAGTCGAGATATGTCAAGTTAGTAAGAGAACCAATAAATTGTGGAATCCTTTTGAAGTCATTGAAACTGAGGTCCAAGTGACTCAAATAGTGCAATTCAAGGAAGGAAGAGCTTATCTCACCACTGATAGGATACCATGAAAATAGAGAATCGCTGTAATGGATTATGGGACGGAGAACAAGCATGATGACCCGACCAGTTCAGTTGTCGCACCTGATTCCTCTCCATCTGCAACAATCTTCTTCTTCACTTCCCCACGAGGAAAGAGCATTTTGGGTATCGACAAGGCTGTTTTTAAAGTTGAGAAGAGCTTGTCTCTCCTTCTCTATGCACCTCACATTGGGATGTCCAGTAGCCATGCTAAAACTAGTGAGAGTTAGAATACATAAAAGCCCAACCAACAACAAATTGGCAAGCTGCAGATAGGACCTACTACCCATAATGAACACCATCATCATTAAATAAAATCAAGCTCAGGCAGCAATACTGGCCTATATATACTTGCAAATTAATGTTGTCTAGCAGTTTATATATTCATCATATTCAATGTGAGCCACTTGATGTTGACTAGCTTTTAGGTCTTCAGTCACCAAACCATTAACCCTTCCACACGGATCGATCTCATTTAATTAATTTGTTATCATTAGCTATATGCAATAAATTTACATATTTTAAATCTATCTTCTATCAATCACTTTTTGACCACTAACACCCCTGCACTAATTCAAGGTTCCAGTATATGAATTAAGGAAACTTGTCATCATTCCCTTTAATTCTTATTTTAGCAGTGAAACCAAATTTTTTCCTAACAACCAAACACGTGTTGTACACAACCACTTATTCAAGGTTCATAATCATTAAATGAATTAAGCAAAGTTGTCATCATTACCCTTTAACTATTTATGAGCTGTGAACTTCCAGTCTTCCACTAGTACCCCAACCAATACGTCCACTTTTTTACCATTCCACGATTTGTAAAGTCGTGTCTTTTGATAAAGGAAAAAAAGCAAAGAATTCTAAAGTCTTGTGATCAACTCATATAATTATTTTAATTTTTGTCTCATTTTTGTGACAAATTGGATCATCAACTCATATAATGATATTAGGATGCGCATTTTAAGTTTTATGCTATAACAAGTGGAATGTAATTTGTTTCATGCACTCAAGTTTCTTCTCAAAAATGATTTTGTTTCATCCATTAATTACTTTGGAAGATTAGGTTTCTAATTATGTAATGGGGTGTTTACCCATAGGTCCTTTTTATAAGTTTTATTTATCCAAAATTTCCGCCATCTTTTCACTTTATCCAAAAATCATTTTTAATGAGAAACACATCAATTTGTTATTTAATTTTGTAGAAAGTGATCATTTTGAAGAAAACTGATGCATACATAAGTTTTTTGAAGTACTTGGAAAACTAATGCACAGATCAGTTTTTTGGAAGTGCTTGGACTTTTGGATAAAAATAATAAAAAAAAAGAAAGACTTTTGGGTAAAATGAAAAGATGATGGGACTTCTGGGTAAAAAAGAACTTAAAATGAGACTTTTGGATAATTTTCCCTTAAGGGGTATAGGAGAGTTACCTGCACCCATTTTCAAATGAACTTGAAGTTGAGTTTTTAAGTCAGTGCTTAGAATTGGAAAAATCAGTTAAATGCTGACAGGATATGAGAAATATTTTCTCATGGAAAACAGATATAAGTAATGTCTGTGAAATTTTTTTTATTGTTATTTTTTGTTATTTTTTTTTCACTTTACTTTGCCCGCCAATCACGCAGATCATTGTTTACAAATTCCACTGAGTATGATGGTATAAATTAACCTATTTCAAACAAATAGAAAGAGAAAAACCTTATAGCTTTGCTTCAATGCCTTCTTTGCAATCTGGATATGTTTAGCTAATTTTTTTTTTTTTTTTTTTGATAGGCAAAGTATTATATTAGATTAAAAATAAGAGAAGAGCAACATACAATCCCACCAAAAAAATACCCAAGACCAACAGAGACCACCACCCAAGCCATAGTCAGGCAAACAAAACAGAGCACCCACCCCAAATACATAAAAATAAAAGCCACAAGCTACATCCATAAGGCCTAAAAATCACACCCAAACAGCAACCATTCACAAAGCCACCACCAGCAAGTTGAGATAATACAAAGCAAGACCGAAATCCAAAAGCTCACCAACAAAGCAGTACCATGGGGAATCCGCTGCATATCACTGCAAAACTAAGAACATCGGCAGCAACAACATGAAATTCGGCCAGACAAGTTAAATCATCACTACCACCCAAAAAACATTTGAACACAAAATCCCCAAGCCATCTAAGCAATCAATCCACAACAGAAAACAGATGGAAGCACCTGCACCTCGCGCTAAATAGAACTAACCAGAATCAGACAAATCACTTCCCAGGATCCACTCAAATATCGGCCCCAAAAGAAGAATAGGAAGAGCACCCAAGCAACAGCCACAAATAGAGGAGAATATTAACAAAGCAAAACCGCTGAAGCATTATTATCCCATCCTCATTGAAAAACAACATATACCCCATCTCAAAGAAATTGAAACTACCCATAAACAGAGGAAAGCATCCTATATTGCACAAGAATCTGCTCAAAAAGCGATTCACACCCATAATAACCATTATTCCTGCAATCAGCACTAACTGCAACACCCCCAAAACACTGCCACCACTACTATACTTTAAAGTAGAAAAGAACCATACTAACATTCAATCATACAACCACAAGTCAGAACCTAACACAAATCTACAGACAAACACCAACCTAAAGTCATCAACAAAAGCCTTCAAATCCAAGCAATAAAAGGAACATATCTATATAAGCCTTGCTTAGCAAAAAAATCAGCCATACTATTAGCTTCACGAGGGGCATTAACTATTCTAACCGAATCAAGAGCCCACATCAACTCCTTAATTTCATTAATAACAAAGTTATATTTCATTAATAACAAAGTTATACTTCCACAACCGTCCTGGCTGGACGGTTGGCCATCCTAGCTAGGACGGTCACCAAGCTGACCTCCCATATTTTCTTCCCCAAATTCTAGGGTTTTCATATTTTGGCCATATTTTGGTCAAATCTGATCCAAATTCGATGGTTCAGGGCTCAAAACGACCGTGTTTTGATCCTCCACATTTTTAGAATGTTTTTGGGTTAAAAATACTTGACCATGGTCAAGGGTTTTAGCAAAAAGTTAGCCGATTGACCCGGTTGTGCCAAAATTGGTCATATGACCACTCTTTGTTTTGTAAAATTGATCAATTAGGTTTGCACCACTTCTAAAAACATGGTTTTAATATGAAATTGGTACTTGAAAACATGTTTTGAAAATCTTTCATTTTGGTGAAAATGACCAATTCACGGTCAATTTGAACAAAACCCTAATTCAGCTCATTCTTACCCGTGGGATCGATTTTGGGCGAATCTATCCCAACCATTCAAAGGTTCAATTGACACTCCAAAAACACTCCCCACATCCATATAAACCTCATGAGACAATCCGTTTCGAATTCGGAGGTCATTCAGAAATTATACGAGAAAAAGGACGAAAATGCCCTTCAAGTCGCAAAAACCCTAATTACCTATCGAGCTCTCATCAGAATGCTATGAAAATTTACAGGGATGTTCTAAAACACCTCAAAAGTCAAATGCAATACAAATGGATTGATTCCAACCCAAATGTACACATGAAATAATGAATTGTCATTTTCCTCATAAAAGGGCAATTTGGGCAATTTGGTTTTTACAAGGCCAATTCCTCACCAAATGATCAGCTATTCTATATGGTAGAAATAATTGGTAAAAATGGGGTGTCAACAACGAGATCAACTGATTCCG
>JAESVK010000636.1:233122-256546 GCA_017140935.1 Hamamelis virginiana
TATATATATATATATATATATATATATATATATATATATATATATATATATATATATGTATGGGGATTTCAAATCTTGAATTTTTATTTTATATGAAAATGAAAAGCTGAAACTTTGGGACTATTTTTCCTATCAACTATATCAACTCAGGATCATGTGTACCAAATTTGGGAATTTTCCGATGAGTAGATTAATTTCTATAATTTTCTGAAGTTTAGAAATACTGAAACTTTGAAAATTTGTAGTATATTGTGTATATGTCCGAAAATTCTGAAATTTGAGTATATTGTAAAGCTTGAATTTATGGATTTTTAGAGACAAGAATCATGGAAAAAGATCTATGGGTGAATGAGAATTTCTAGAGAGAGAAAGCATCCTTGAAGCTTTAATAATAGGCACAAGGTGTATTTTTATAGTCTATCGAAAAATTATGATTTTTGCATATATGGTATAGATTGATTTTATATGAATTCAGAACTTTGAATCACTTCATTTGGATGTGAATTGTGAGAGAAATTGAGAACCGAAGTTGCCGAAAAATCTGAAATTTTATTAACTAGCCTACTTTGGCATCATTTTTAAATATGTTCGGATGGGAGGTGTTATACACCACCATTATATTTTGAAAGCTTGTATCACACAGATTCTATAACATCTTGAATCATCCAAATCGGATGAGTAACGAAGGAGATATAAGTGTGCAAAGTTGGCCAAAAAGATGAAAAATATGGACGTATCATGTACGTGAGTGTGCATGTAAGATTCTGTGCTATGAAGGTGCATAGTAAATCATACACCCTCAATTGCAAATTAGCACTTGTGGCTATCATTTTGACTTGGAATTATTTTTAAAAATCCTATTAAATTACGTTGATATTAATGGGTACAAAAGTTGCTGTTTGGGAGGCATGAAAGAGCCTAGAAAATTATGGAGCATTATGAAAGTGCACCATAAGGCTTACCATGTGACCTCATTGTATTTTGACTATTATAGTATGATTTTTTTCAATCTAACAAAATTTGATAAATTCTACAAAAATCAAACAAGTGTTCTAGAATGGATTATTGTGTAGAAAAATACATGTGGATAGAAAATTAACTATCTTCCAAATTGTGAGTCTTTGGAATATAGTTAAAAATCATGAATAATTGATTTTTATAAAATCAGGATGATTAGTGAAAGATCTTAGAAATACAAGTTATGGAAATCATATTGGCATATATATAAACTGTTAATATATGCATGTGATATTTGTAAAGTTTATAACATGCTGTTATTATTATGAATAAAATGATGAAGCATGTTAATTGTTATGTATAAAATACATACTTGTGATATTTGCCATAATTATTGCACATAAAATTGGCATATGACATGTGGTAATGATGTTATCAGAAAGTGACTGGGCTTAACAGTAAATTCCATACATCTCATAGTAACAATGTGTTTTGAGAAAATAAAACCGTACACTTGTCATGTGAATATGCGTATATGGGCGCACATGTTACGCGTGCAGGCAAAGCGGACAATATTGTTACTTGAAGAAGTACGGAGTGTTACAGTGGCACAGTTACATGTGGTGGCTCAAGTTGAGTGAGCAGAATGATTTATTTGTATATCACTAATATAACTGTTGATATGAGATATATGTTGAGTTGATATACTATGAAATGTATGCACGAATTGACATACATGAATTGTTGATATGAGATGTATGCCATATGGATTGCATGTAATAATTGCATCTGGCATGAGACACAGTTACATGTGAAATATATTGCATAGAGAATCATATGCATTTATGATTATTTTTGTAACTGTGGAAACGAGGAGTTGAGATACCACCGATGGACAAAAGATCCTGGAAACAGTTAGTGCACTAATATATCACCCATGCTAAAAACAGTACGTAAATCCTCTTGTCAATGAGTGACAATCGCGGTAGGTCCTAAAAAGGCGGGGACTGGGTGATATACATCCTAAAAAGGCGGGGATGCTGTTGTGGTAAGATGGTTGAGTACCTTAAAAATGAGGTAGCCATCTGTTATGATGAAATGGTGAATCCTAAAATAAGGTTACCATCAGTGTGAATGGTTGATGTTTTGCAGGAAAAGCAGAACAGAGGAAATGGCAGGTATGACTGCGTGAGCATTGCATCGTATATCTGTCACATGCATAAAACATGCATGTAGTGTAAAATTATTTATTGTGAAAAAGTGATGGATATATTCTGTAATATATATAAATGAATTACAGATATGATGATTTATTTATGTGATATTTGGCTGATGATAAATTTGTTGACAGATATGAGAATGTGGAAGGATGTGAATATTTCTGAATGTATTGAGACAAGAAGATATTGTATTCTTGTAATATGAATTACAATAATAAAAATGACTCACCGTGGACGTAGGCAATTTTGCCGAACCACGTAAATCCTGGTGTTTGTTTATTTTTCTGCTATGTGTTTTCTTAAAGATGATGACACATTATCAGCATGAGACTCTATCCAACTCAGTAAACTAAATGGATGTTTCTGGAATTTGAGTACATTACGGGACTGTACTCATGATACAAACTAGTACTCAGTGCTATCTTTAATTTTTGAGATGTTGAAAAAAAATATTTAAAGACTTCCGCTCGCGTATTTTGAAAAACTGTTTTAAACTGTGTTAATTTTAAAAAGAAATTACTAAAAAGATAAGCGTTTGGTGTTTTATGTCACTCTGGCATTTCCGCATAGGGGTTACCCTGTGTGGGGTGTTACATATGCATGTGGCTACCGTTGGTGCTTCACTCTCTCTTCTTCTTCTTCTTCTTCTTCTTTACTGTACTGAAAACAGACAGTAAAAACTTGTTGCCACCGGTTAGGATCTCTAGCTTGCTCCCGCCGGTGAGGAGCTATCATGTTTTTTTTACTGTGCTAATAAAAAAAACAGTGAAAACTAAAAAAAAAAAAAATAGGAAAAACCCAAGTTTTCACTGTGTTTTAATGTTTTAACTATGTTGGGAGTGTTTTCACTGTGTTGTGATATTTTCACTTTGCTAGGGGTAGTCCGGTAATTTTCTTTAAAAAAAATCTCTTTTTTTTTTTTTTCATGTTGCCGACGTGGTACAAGGACATGTCAGACGGGAAATAAATGCAACAAAGATGTAGGGGATCAATAGCATTGCTCTTTATATTATATGAATTAAGAGGTGATATTTTTTTGGGTTTTTAAGTTATAGGTCCTTCATTTTAGAGTTTTGGGATCTTAGATCCAACAAAAAAGAAACTAACCCAATAGGTCCCTCATCACTAATTCAAGACAAATTTGCCCTTTTAGAAAACCCTCAAATCCGTGCCTATTATTTGGCTTCCTAAAATATAGCTAATTGGTGGAGTCCTTGAAAAAAAGAATTTCATTGACTATAGCAAATCAGAATCCAAAAGAAAATAAGTTGGCTTTGTGGATCACAAACCCACTTTGCTATTGCTTCCCACATTGGACTGATTTTTGCTTTTCATATGCTAATGGCAAAAAATCTTAAGCTTCTAAAGACCCAATCGTATACATTTCAAGCTTTTTGTGAGTATTCTATTGTCAATTGCATTTATCATTTGAAGAAGGAAGACCCGTCCATGTGAGTTCACGTTTTTTTCCGTCAAAGAAGAACTCATCGATGAAAAAGAAAGAAAGCAAAATTCGAGGTTGTGATCATGAAGGAGCAATCTAGGCCTGTCCATGTTAGTTCGCGCTTTTTTCTTAAATGTATACATTCAAATTCTTTTTCATATGTATTCATGTGTGCTGGAGTTCGGCAGATGTCGTCGGACTGTACATCAATATTTGGCACTTCGGGTGATAAGAAAAGATAGGATTTTTAATCATAAAACACATAAAGTTCTTTTTTTTTTTGTTAAATATATACATTCAAATTCCTTTGCATATGAATTTATGTGTGTTTATTCCCATATATTTATATGTATGTGTCATTTTGGGAGTAAAATCATTAACTTTTTAGTTTAAAATTTTGATCTTTAATGTTTTGAATCAAACATTTTGAATAAACAGACATGTATATTTATAGTTTCTTGGTAAATTTTCAATTTCACACACAAAATATATATGTTCGTGTATGAAAATGACATTTGAAGAAATATATATATTCGTATACCAAAACTCTAAAAAATTGAACCTATATTTGATCTAGAAATAATACTCAAATGTATATACTCAACTTTATTTGGAGAAGAAACCTAGAATAAAGGGGATAATTTATGAGAAGCGAAATAATATCCAAATAAAAACGTGAATATATGAGATAATTGAAGAATATAAAATTATTAATATTTTATCTTCTTAAATAATTAAAATTTAAAATTGAGATAAAATAGGAAGGATTCAAAAAGGAATCAAGGATTATTAGCAAAACTAAATCTAACGGGGGTAGTTTAGTACTTAAAAAAAAGAAATTTGACTTTCATCTATTAATGGTAACTTTTAAGGACTTTATGGGTTTATACTTTTTTGCTTGGACATATTAGTCTAAACCGCTAAAAGAAAGGACCTATGACTAAAAACTCCTACTTTTTTTTTAACCTAACTTGTAACTCTCAATGTTCCCAACAATATATGCAACTTGATATTTCATTAAAATGTAATTTTCACCTACTAGGATCAAACATCGCAAATTAATCCATACAAACCTACACCTTTATTATCTTCTTCATTCTAGGTACGTGGCACACTTAACAAAATTCGACCTCATTTTATAACGCAATTTAACAAAATTTTAATTTTAATTACATGAAGTCCATTTCGCTTTTTTTTTTTCCCATAATTTTCATATACTTGGCCCAAACCAACACTAAATTTTATTTTTATTTTTTTCAAATTAAACACGTAGTACAAAATCATAAATTTTATCAAAAAATTGACAGAGTAAATAATAGAAAGAGTTCTATAATATATGCACCTAGTAGCGTGTCAATGACTCCAAAGACTTTTAAGAATGACTAATAGATATGTGATGTGATAGTAGCCTCTTTCCAAGTTGGCCTTGCCATCAACTTGCAACAGTTAGTCGTATCAAAGTTATAGTCTTAGTTCGACCATTAAGCAGCGTATCATCAACTTTAGATACTTTTAAAAATGATAGACAGTTCTGAGAGCCACATGAACGGACGAATATTACACTCTTTAACCACTAAGTAGCATATCATCAACTCTAGAGACTTTTAGAACTGATGGGCGCTTATGGGATCCCGTAAATGGGATTCTCACGGGAGCATTGTATCATTGTGAGTCGGGCCGGCCCTTGGCTTTTGCCACCTCAAACAAATGTTTGAGGCCTCCAATCTAAAGGGGCCCAATTTTTTTTTAAGCCCCTATACTCCCTTAAGCCCATCCTCTTTTATTATAGCACAGGAAGCAACAGCAAAGCTAAAGACTCGAAGCCTCCGGCCTCCCCTAACGAGACCCTTCGCCTCTCTCTCTCTCTCTTTGCAATTCGTTCTCTTCTTTAAACCTTAAATCTCTCAAAGATACGCTTTTTATATTCATAATCTCAATCCTTTTTCCATTTCATTCTAAAGTTTTCTCCTCTTTCACAAATTCACTAGCTCCATTTTATGCTCAAAAACTTATTCTTTCAGGAGAATCACATAATCAACACTCAGTGAAAACCCTAGTTTTGATTCATGATTCAAATCATAGTACTTTAGGGAATTAGGTTGTATATTCGATGATTTGGTGCATATAGTTGTTTAAGGTTCATAATTTTATTTTAGTATATACATTTGTACAAATTGTGAACATTAGCAACTAAAAATCTCCGAGTGTATTTCTCTTAATATGTTATGAACTTCAATACTAGCAACCTAAAAACTTCCGGGTGTGTTTCTTTTAGCTTTCAAAATTTAGTCTAGTTTTTTAATTTGTAGAACTATTAGTATTAGCAACTAGAAGTGACTAGAAAATAGAAGCTATTGGTTTTTATTTTTTTATTTATTATTTATTTTTTAAAAAATTGGAACTTTAGAGTATATTTTTAAGTGTTTTAAAGTTCTAGCTATTAGCGACCATCAACTATTGATTTGTGTTTCTTTTAAGGTAACCAGTTACTTTTTCTATATATGTGTTTAAACCATTTAAATAGTAACAGCACCAAACTGTTGGATTACGATTTTTTCAGGTCTCAAAAATTCGCTTTAGTACTACTGTTTAGAATTTTATATTTTAGCAACTCCAAACCATAGGATTGTGTTTTATATTTTAGGATTTCCATGATATAATGTATTTTTTTTGTTTTCTTTTTGAATGCAGTAGAAGATGACCATAATGCTGTTTTATTTATGGATGGAGGAAATTATGCTGGCTAGCTACTTTGCTTATACGGGTATTCTCTTCTATTTAGCATTTCTTTTATGTTGATGTTACTTAGGGATTTAACTGTATGTTTTTTTCTTTATTTCCTATATATTTGAATTATATTCATTTTAATAGATTAAGTACTATGATATTTGTTTGATATATGTGTATTAGTGAATGGTGATAGGAGGTTATGGGTGAGCCAAATGAAAACTATTTTGTGAATTGCTTGTTGTAGTATGGTTGTAGGTTTTAGCCTAAGAGAAACTAAGGTATGCAATTTTTTTTTTTTTTTTAATATGTCAAAATGTAGAAGGGCCTCATTCTAGGAACTCGCTTAGGGCCACCGAAACCCCAAGGCCGGCCCGATTGTGAGAGGATAGAAACCACATTTACTAGGTTCCTAAAGTTTTACTAAAAGTTAAAGAAGGGAAAACATGAGACAGAGAAAGAGAGAATTAAATATAAAAATAAAATAAAATAAAAAGAAGAAAGAATGTAGCTTTTTCAGTGCCTTTTCTATAAAATGTTCCATTGTAGATTCAATGTCTTGAACATATAATATAATGCAACAAATATCATGCATACTACACTTACATGCCAATTAAAGTTTCACATTAATCCATCCATTTACCTTCTTTCTTTTTTTTAAACAAACTCAAAATTTTATTTAGGGAGAAAAAGAATAATACAATAGGAGATCAAAAGAAACCAAAAACAGAAAACTATCTAGCAGCAAAAAGAATCACAGCTCTGAGCTGCCTTTTTGAGATTGCTGAACCATGCCATAGCTAACACCTACTTCCCACGAAGAACCTTCATTAGCTGAAAGACGCAGCTTCGATCCTATTGTCTAAAGGAAGGAAGACCCAACCTATTTATACGAAGGATACCTTTGAGAGAACAAGGAAAGAGATGTTGTTGATCGTAGATGACATTATTTCCCATTACTTCTTCCCTCGCAAGAAAATCAGTTGCTCTGTTGCCTTCCCTATATTGATGGATCACCATGAAGTTCCCTATCCATTTACCTTGTGAACTAATGTCATTAATTTTCTAAACTCTAATGATTGAAGTGTACATGTAAATAAATCAATAATGTTTTTGGCCTTAGTTGACACCAACAAAATAAGATTGCGTGTGAGCATTAGTTTTCTGATATACTTTAAAGAGATAACACGTAGCAAGGCAACAAATGCACCTTTATAATATATTGTCTTCCTCTTATTTTTTACCTAACTTGTAACTCTCAATGGTTTTGTTCCCAACAATATATGCAACTTGATTTTTCATTAAAATGTAATTTTCACTGACTCGGATCAAATATCACAAATTAATCCATACAAACCTACACCTTTATTTCACGTATATCTTATCCTACGTTCTCTTTTCTCCCCTCTTTCTTAATCGTTCTGATCCCACTTTAAAATAATATGGTATTATAAAGTTAGTGAACTAAAAAATTTCTTCATTATTCCATAATTTTTTTTTTTTTTTTTTTCAAGTCATGGATGGATCGCACCTAACTTCTCCCTCCTCTCTTATCTTGACCATTTTTTTATGACCAACTTCGACTTTCTACTTCCTATGTTATATTTCAAATTTTTATTTTTTGGAATAATGCATATCACTTAATCTTCTCCAATCTTTTTAATAATTATTTTATACAATTATAATTTATTAGATAAAACCTCATTAATAACTTGCACAATTTGTGCTTGTAAATATACACGGTGAAACATACCTTCCCATGTAACTTTCTGAAATCCAAAATTCCTAATAATTGCAAGGCAATGGGCTAGCTGATCGAGTAACCCTGTCCTCGTTTTTGCTCCGTGCACAAACCCTTTAGGGACACTAATTTCATTTACTGTTAACAGACTGGTAGTCCAAATTTTAATACCCACTTCGTGCCTTTATATAGCTCCCAAAGTTCTAATAGACTCATCAGTCATAAAGGTGCGAGATGAAGATATAAAATCCATAGCTTACAACACTAGAAGTGACAGCACGAGATATTCCTTGGCCAACATGCAATAGAGTATATATCTAAATCGAATGCTACACCAACTAGTTGATAAACAGACTAGCCGTTATGAAATTATCAAATCATCAGGTTCTTAAATCCGCAAAACCCTAAAAATCAGAAAGGAAACTCAAATGGGCACCAACCCTCTAACAAAATTTGTAAAAAACCTAGTGTCTCAAAATTTAGTACTTAACAGGAGCAAGGATGTCTAGTTGGGAGCCAAGCTTCTCCTCTGCAGTCTTCTCAGCCTTAAGCCTTAGCTTATTCAGCTGCTTCTTCCTCTCGTATGCCACCTGAGCTCTCTCTTTCCTCTTATTCTCCAGCTCCTATGGCACCACAATAAATAGATTACACAAAATTTTGCATCAGATTTTACACATCAACTGCACTTAATCTTACAAAATTCATCCCCCCCGGGGTAATTATCACTTTAAAGAAAAATGTTCTAGAAATAAACAGGAAACCAACTAAAGGATACAGACAAGGTACACAAATGACACGGACAATTAAATATAACAAGAAAAGGTAAAACTGGAATATATATATATATATATATATGAAATGGATCTAGTGCGCACCGTGATCCAAGACCTCTGTTCATTGCACACGCCAACGCGTGTGCGTCACAGATGGTCTGGATCACTGGTGCGCATGCGCACCAGATCCTAACTATATATATATACAGTCCCGATCTAGTCAGCATATGCTTATATAAGTTGAGTCAATATGAAGGCCATAGATTATTGTAGGATGCATATTTTGGAAAAATGACAATTGGATTATATATTGTATTTATGGATGTCGTGCAAGCCAAAAATCACGATGATCTAATGTCAGAATTTCAAAATATAGCTATGAAAAACTGTGACCGCTGAAAACTGCCACAGTTTTTCTCAGTGACATTTATGAGAAACTGACTATTGGATTGATTTTTGGCATACATGACATGTATAGGACTATAAGTACAGTATCTAATCCAACAGTCAGTTTTTCAAAATATGCATCACACAATTATCTATGGGCTTCATGCTGACATAAGCTTATATGCTTATATGCTGACTTGATTATTTGTGTATATATATATATATATATATACAATCCCGATCATGTGTACATATGCTGACTTTCACATGATGCCTTCAATTAATTGTAGGATATGTATTTTTAAAAACCAACCGTTAGACTAAATGCTTTTATGGATGTCATGTATACCAAAAACCATAGTGATCCAATATCAGCATCTCAAAATGCAAACCGTGAAAAAATCTGACTGCTGAAAACTATCCACTTTTTTTCTCAGTGACATCTATCTGAGAAACCAACCGTTGGATTACTGTGATTTTTGGCATGCATGACATACATATGCATAGCTGGTTTTTCAAAATATGTATCCAATAATTATCCATCGGCCTCATGCTGACTTAATGAGCACAGGATCGGGACTATATATATAGACACACACAAAAGAAGAAATATAACCCACCAGAAGCATGTCCCCTCTGGTTATAATTTCTCCCCCTTTCGTGAGCAGAATTAGTAAAACATCACAACCCTTCTCAGAAAAACCAAAAACCGAACAATCAAAAAGGAAACTGCAAGTGACTGATGTTTTCTTTCAATGCTTTCCATTTCTTTTCTTGTTATTTGTTAAAGGCCACAGTGAAGGAAATCCTCACTTCAAACCAGAACAACTTTACCATATTTCCCAAATTACGTCAAGGTAGAATAGGAACGTAGCAATTATTAACCTAAACGTTTGAAAATATTAAATAAATAAATAAAAACTGCCACAATGTAGCAACATCATTAAATCGAACGCCAAGTTGCAGCATAACGAATATAAGTCTGTTGATGAAAAATTTTCAAGATTCAGACCACTTCAAACATGCTATAGCAACACGAAAAATAAAATAAAATAACCATGAACCACCTTCTATAATAGATAGGAAATTCATTTTCTAAAGATTGTCATCCCTCCCCAAAAAGATTTATTATATAGAGATTGTCATCTCTCAATCTTTCTCTAAGCTTTAAAAGGTGATACTGACAAGTTCTCTATGCTAGAGCCCAAAACCATCTGATGCATCAGTTACATCACAGTTTAGAAGCTTTAATAATCTCTCTGAAATGACAACAATACACCTAAATACAATGAGCTATTGCTAATTTCTATATAAGCAAACTTTGACCAAGCAACTCATCAAATTTTCTGCTGACATGGCTTTTTGAGTGATAGCATGTCTTTGATTTCAGGTATGGATAACAATACCTTAAACATAATTGCTCCAATTTCAGTGATGCTTGAGCTCAAGTCAAGTCGTACCCAACCAGAATGAGTCAAATTCAAATACCCCACAAAAAAGTTCACTTCTTGCACCGTTGAATTTATGGTTTTTACAGTTGCAAGCAGTCAAATCTGCAGCTCCCTTGGTGAATGGGAGCATGAAACTAAATTCATATTGCATCACAGATAAGCACAAGTATTAGGCAATAGGTTACCTACTAACCAACTGTCATTTTTCTTGAATAAAGCTTGTCTATTAATGACAACTTTCTTTTAAGGGATTAGTCCACAAAATTAAATTTGGGCATATATTTATTTATAAGCTTTGACAAACAATCTCAAACAAAATAAGATGCATAAATTGGTACATGAAGCATAATAATTGTAAAGTTTGTGTATGTTGAAAAGGGATTAGCCTTTTGCACTTCATGTCTAAATCAATCGTTATCCAATCGATAACAGGTGGGAGCATCCCACCTAGTAAGTTAAATTTACAAGATATATCAAAAAGCACACAATGCCAACTCTTTCTCAACATACAAGAACTCTATGACGAATATGAAAGACACTCCAAAATATGCATTTGATTTTGCTCCAGTTTATATATTAGCTTATGTAGATAACCACAAAGATCATTACATTTGCAGTCCCATCAAGCAGGGACCATGATTTGTAATACCACCACTAATGACACATCTATGGAGCAATATAAACAAGTTCAAAATCACCAAGGCAACAGTAGAGTAGCACTGATTGTGAGTTGTGACCATAAAAATCATATACTTAAAGATTGCAAAGGAGACAAGATGAATAGCAGGCTCAATGAGTTGGCCTAGTTAAAGATGGGTACACCTTTCTCTGTGGCATAAATCAACATAAACTCAAGTTCAACTTGAAGTGGAGAAATCATGTTAAAGGTATGCTTTCATCATACCGTCATACAAAGCCATATGATTTCTAGTGTTAAATAGTGTAGATTATCATATTTCTTAAGGTCTGGTAAAATTTGAGTATCAACTAAATAAGTATATCTTGTTATCTAGTTTCAGAAATGAAGACACACAATGACAATTAGCAACTAAAAAAATTGGTCACGCAAGAAATGAAGAGCATTAACATAGGAAGAGTAGCCAAATGTCACCTTGATGGTTTCATAATGGTTCCATCCGACCTCTGATGAGAGCCGGCCCAACAAACAATACTTGTGTCCTGCCTGAAGCCTCAAAACCCTAATTTAATTTCCAAACCCCAATAGAAAAGCAATAAACACAGGACAGAACAAAATAATAATTAGAATCTGAAGACCCCAATAATCGTAATAAAATGCTGATCAGGAGAAGCTTACTTGAGAGCATCAGGGATAACCATCCTCTTCATCTTATCATATGGTGGAGGGATCCCCTCATATGCCTTCAATCGCGCAAGTGCTGCCGCTCCACGCTTAGTCTTGTGCGGAATCATTCTACAACATGAACAAAAAGAAAATTTGATCAACACAAATAGGAAATGATAAATTTGATCAACACAAATAGGGAATGCATTCTCCATTTGGTTGCCCAGAGAATGTAGGAAAAGAAACTATCTTTTTCCCAAACTTCCTATTATTAGGACCTGAACAACAACAACAACAATAAAGCAATCAAAGATCTTATGACCCTGTTTCACTTTGTGAAGTTGAGGTTTTTATTTTCTAGAAAGCAAACTAATATAAATCAACATTCAAAATTTTCTTTCTTTTCCTCAGTTTTCTAACACTATGTTTGGATTGAGAGAGTTGGAGAGAAGAGAAGAGAAACTCATTAAGAGAAGAGAAGAGAAGAGAAGAGAAAGTTAAATGACTTTCTCTCCACCTTGTTTGGATAGAGAGGGGAGAAAGTTAAATGACTTTCTCTCCACACTGTTTGGATAGCCTTCATAAGAGAAGAGAAGAGAAAATTTTAAGATGTAAATTACAATATTGCCATTACTTACATAAAAAAAAAAATAAAAACTAAAAAAAGAAAAGAAAGGGCAAAATAGTAAAATCGCCCCTCACTTAACCTCCTTCTCTTCTCTTCTCTCCGTTTCTCTCCGATTTGGAGAGAAAGGTTTTAGCCTCATTTTCTCTCCCCTTTCTCTCCCCCTCCTCCCCTTTCTCTCCAACTCTCTCAATCCAAACAAGAGAAACTTAAAAAGTTTCTCTTCTCTTCTCTTCTCTTCTCTCCAACTCTCTCAATCCAAACATAGCCTAAGCACCCAAACAAATAACTAGTGTTTTAATATTCCAATAAATAGAACAAGAAGACATTTTCACGACCCATAAATTATGTTTCGTTCCATTACTTATAAAATGTGGGGAAAAAATCTTTAAAATCTAAGATATTAAATCTCAGACTTCCCATCATTTATGACCCGAGAAAAAAAAAAACCTCCAATCACCTCCAACTTCCATCTATTTAGATTAGTTCAGGTGAATTTCAAATTTCTAGAAACCAAAACACATCCAAAATCTTCTTTCACTTTCTTCTCTTTTCCCGAGTTTTCTCAGCAACCAAACAACATGAAAAAATGAAAAACAAAAAACAAAAATATAAATATAAAGGTTTGAAGAACAGACCCACGGATGGTGCGCCAAAGGATCTTGGCGGGGGCACGGAAGTGGATGGGACCATGAGAGGGTTTGGTGTTCATGCGCTTCCGGAGAAATCTTAGATACTTCATTTTCTGGCGCACAAGGCCGCCGGAGAGGCAGATCTCCTCGCATCGCACTATTACCACCTTCTGGCCGTTCAGCAGCTCCTTCGCTACTATCGACGCCAGACGGCCAAGCATGTGGTGGCGCGCGTCCACCACCACTCGCCGTGCGCACAATCCCGAACCAGACACCATCTCTCTCTCTCTCTCTCTCTAATGGGAGAAAGATGAGAATTAGGGTTTCTCTGGTTATATAAGCGGCAATCCTCGCACGAAGATGCAAACACGTGATGGGCAACTCGAGCGGGTTTAGCCCGCCCAACACCAAATCCAACCCGATTAATGGAGACTTGAAAGAAAAATTCCTAAAATAAAGTTCTTAAAATTTTTCACTTTAAAATTAATATAAAAATAACATTAAATTAATAAAAAAAATATGTAACACAATTTTTTTGTTAAAATTAAAATTAATTTTTTAATAAAAATATTAGCGAAATTGCATTTATTTTTATCATTTGAATAAAAAAAATTAGAATTTAAATTATTGTGTTTAGTGGTCTTTTATGAAAAATTATACCTATTGCCTAATTTTAATTTATTTTCGAAGATTTTTATTGTAATTAATAGAATGTTATGGAATCCTATATCCATTTAAGATATTTACTTTAATTTAGAAATAAATTAATGTTATAATTTTAATTCAATAATTAGGATTATTGAATTAAAAATATAACATTAATTTATAATGGTTAATTGGTGTAAAATCCTATATACATTTAAGATATTTTGTTTAATTCAATAATTAGGATTATAACATTAAAATTAAAACATAGTTGGCTATGTTTGGCCCCCAACTCTAAAAACATAGCCAACTATGTTTTAATTTTAATGTTATAATCCTAATTATTGAATTAAACTAAATATCTTAAACATAGCCAACAGAGTTGGGGCTATGTTTGGCCCCCAACTCTAAAAACAGTTTTCTGTTTTCTGTTTTCAAGAATGAGAACAAAAAACTATTTTTGGTTTTCCAATAACAAAAACTCATTTGGCACATATAAAATTGAAAACAGTTTTCAAAAACACAAAATAATTAAAACTCGTTTGGTGTAAAATTGTTTTTCATTTTCAATTTTCTCCTCTCTTCTCTTCTTCTTCTTTTTTTATTTTTTTTTTAATGCATTAGTATAAGTTGGCCAAGACATAACATTGGTGTGGACACCCCATTTTTACCAATTATTTCTACCATATGTCCATGCAAATGATCAACTAGAATAGCTGATCATTGGGTGAGGAATTGGCCTTGTAAAGACCAAATTGACCAAATTGCCCTTTGCTGAGGAAAAGGACAATTCATTATTTCATGTGTACATTTGGATTGGAATCAACCCATTTGTATTGCATTTGACTTTTGAGGTGTTTTAGAACATCCCTGTAAATTTTCATGGCATTCTGATAAGAGCTCGATAGGCAATTAGGGTTTTTGCGACTTGAAGGGCATTTTCGTCATTTTTCTCGTATAATTTCCGAATGACCTCCGAATTCGAAACGGATTGTTTCATAAGGTTTATATGGATGTGGGGAGTGTATTTGATGTGTCAATTGAGCCTTTGAATGGTTGGGATGGATTCTCCCAAAATCGATCCCACGGGTAAGGATGAGCTGAATTAGGGTTTCGATCAAATTGACCGTGAAATGGTCGTTTTCATCAAAACAAAAGATTTTCAAAACATGTTGTTAAGTACCAATTTCATGTTGAAACCATTTTTCTAGAAGTGGTGCAAGCCTAATTGATTAATTTTATAAAACAAGGAATGGTCATATGACTAATTTTGGCACAACCGGGTCAATTGGCTAGCTTTTTGCTAAAACCCTTGACCATGGTCAATTGATTTTAACCCAAAAACATTCTAAAAATGTGGAGGATCAAAACACGGTCGTTTTGAGCCCTGAACCATCGGATTTGGATCAAATTTGACCAAAATATGGCCAAAATTCGAAAACCCTAAAAATTGGGGAACAAAATTGGGAAATCAGCATGGTGACCGTCCTAGCTAGGACGGCCAACCGTCCAGCTAGGACGGCCAACCGTCCAGCCCTAGGACGGCCATCAGCATGCTCGAGCCTATTTTTCAATTTTGGAAAATTTCACCTATTTTGGGCCGATTTGACTTGATTTTTTGGGAAATATTCGAACTTGGTTCAACTTGCAAACCCTAGGAGGATTGATTCTAAGCCCTAGGATCGTTTTTTTAAAAGATTAAATCCTAACCATTCAAGGTTTTAAAACCTAACTCTATATATGCTTCATTATAGAGTTAGAGGAGAAAAAAAAAAAAGAGGAGGAGAGATTTTTAGGGTTTTGGAGAAGGAGGCTACAGATTTTTAGCTCTTCATCTCTACACCATTGAAGGGGCAAGGATCGAAGGCTAAGAGCTTGGAGGAGGCTAGCCAAGAAGGAGATCGAAGGGTAAATCCTTAACCTTGACCCTTATTTTTCATGGTTTTTTTTTACATAAGTTTATGAGGCTATGTTGTAAGTCCTCTTGATTTTCATATGATATGAATCCTCTCTTCTTTTTCTTTCTACTATGAGTATGTTTAACATAATTAGAAGTAATTTTATCATTATTCTATGTGAGTATGCATGTTAGGGTTAGGTTTTTTTGTTATTTTATGTTTAGCAATCATGATTAGGGTTATTTTTTATTATGATTTTATGTGGTTAAATAGGTTTAGGATTAGTTTTGTTATTATTTTATGTTAGTATGCATGTTTAGGATTAGTGAGTTTTATCGTAATTTTATGTATGTATGCATGAGTAGGGTTAGATTTGTTGTTATTTTATGTTAGTATGCATGTTTAAGATTAGTGAGTTTTATCGTGATTTTATGTATGTATAGATTTGTTGTTATTTTATGTTAGTATGCATGTTTAGGATTAGTGAGTTTTATCGTGATTTTATGTATGTATGCATGAGTAGGGTTAGTTTTATTGTTATTCTATGTACGTATGCATGATTAGAAGTAGTTTTATTATTATTTTATGTGAGTATGCATGTTAGGGTTAGTTTCTTGTGATTTTATGTGTGTAAGCATGCTAGGGTTAGTTTTTGTTATGATTTTATGTTTAGGATGAGTCCGTTGTTATTATTTCGTGTATGCGAGCATGTTTAGAGTAAAGGTTAATATATTCATGTTGTTATTTGAATCTCATGATAATTGATTGGTGATTTTAATGGTAATATGAGTACGTTAATGTGTATTTTGACATGTGAAGAGTCTTGAGTCTTTTTGTTTGTGCTTTTTATGATTATTTGAACACTTGATATGGATTCGATGGGTTGAATATATAAACTGTGTACGAGGGAGCGTGCGAAGGTAAGATCCTCCCCTTGTCTTTAAAATAGTTGTTTGAAGCATATTCGTTGTTAGTTTTCTTATACATTTTGCATGGTAATTTAGTATAGCATGTTAGATTGTATGCTAGGGTGTTTATTTGTCATTTTTTATGGATTAACAATGTTTTTTAAGCCATTTGGAACATGTATTCAAATCTGTCCAGATTTGAATATATGCTTTGAAGTGGTTTAATTAACATTTTTAAGCCATATTTTTGCATGATTTTTATAGTTTTTTTATAGTATATTCATGTAGAAAGCATGATAGGTTATCTTCACATTTTTATTCTTTGTTTTCATGATTTTTAGAGTGGTTAAAGGTTCATATTCAAATCTGTCCGGATTTGTTTATGCCCTTAAATCACTTTTAAAATTATTTTAGGGCTAAATCTAACTTAGAAATATGTTTAGGATCACATAGTTTGATTAGTATGCATTTAGGAACATTTTCATGCATGATTAGAATTGATTTTGTGAATGTTTGATTAATTTAGTTAAATTACAGCATGCATTTGCATTAGTATGTTAGGGTTTTTAGATTAACTTTAGGGTTAGTTAGAGACCCTAGGCTAGGAAGGTCACTTGACCTTCCCTAGGAATTTCCTTTGTTGTAAAAATCATGATTTGAATTGTGTATTTTATTTGATTTAAGAGTCGATCTTCGAGAGATTTCCTAAAAGATTTTTGATGCAATATTTATGAAATAAATATGATTTTATGAGATATTTGATTATTAATTGATTTTCAAAAGATTTGAAATGTTTTAAAGATTTTCTTACCTTGGAATGAAATTCCTCCCTTATGATTTGTTTTCTTGAAAATCTTTGAAAAAGATTTTTTAACTGGAATTGGATTTTAAAGATAAGAATTGTTTTGGAATATTTGGATTTTATGAATATCTTTTAATTTGAAATGATTTCAAATAAATGATTTTGAAAGAATAAAAACTCTCGAAGTTAGAGTCTTGAATTAGGTTGAAATACCTTTGATGATGTGATCGATTACAATAGGAGAGTCCTAGGGTAGTCGAACTACGTGGACTTTGATACTTGCTAGGTGATACTAGTAAGTTACGTAGGCGCTAATAGGGCTCAAGTCCGCCCTAGGATGCCCGTAGGGTATTCTAGGTTCTTAGGGTTTGTTTGTATTTTTTTTTTATTATTAATATAATTAATATAGATAATGCATTTATATCACTATTTTTTGGTTGATTAGATTATTTAGGATTGTTTGCATTAAGAATTTAAATAGCCCAAATAAATTAGAAGTCCTTTAATTAGGGCGAGGTGGGTGCCTACAAGTGAAAGCTTGGAACCTTCCCACGTCGTAACCTAGCCCCCGGATCCAACTCTGGTTTGTAGACTGTCTTTTCATTGAAAATGGAGTTTGTTTTGTTTTATTAAAAAATAAAATATTTTTTATGGTTTCCTTATTCCTTAAAAATAAGGTGGCGACTCCTTTGTTTTGTTCGATTTCTAAACCCCCCCTAATCATATCGCCCGGTGATGATGTGGACTCACACCATCAAAGCCCCGTCCACGAGGCTGGTCCACAATTGGCATATAATTTGCATTTTTTTTCTTGCTCTGACAATATCCATATCCAAATAATTGGTAATTTAAATTGTGCAATCAATCAAAATATGAACATTAGATGAAATAAAGTACATGCATAGTCCATTACATAAATGAGAATAAAGTGTCTATACCACCAATAAGCATACTGCATACATAATCAAAATGTTTCTTTTTGCTAATAATATTATCCATAAATAATAAATTACATCCAATTAACCATTAGCAGTGAATAATGCCCACATTGAATTTGATATTTCATCCCTTATAGCAGCCATCTGTAATGCACGAGCATCAGAAAAGTCGACTTCATCAACTGGCTGGCTACTATTTGCATCATTTGAATTTTCAACCTCAAAAACTCTTCCTCCATCTCACGCTCCTCATCTGAGTTGGGTGGGTCTTGGGTGGAGGAGTGGTGGAACGCTCCTGTTGCTGTTGTCTTATTAAATATAAGACTAAGCAGGTTAAAATGCTCACATCCCTTCTTTCGAAACTGTTTTGCTTCTTTGTGTGCCTAAGGAAATAATATGCAATCAAACTAAGTATACAGGGGAAGTGAACAAAACCTGATACAAAACCTGTTCAAATGAGGGAAGTGAACAAAATAGAAGCTTACAGGGGACAAACGTGATCATAATCTATTAGAAACCGAAATATTATGAATAAATGAAACTAGAAGTCAAATAAAGGAAACATCTAACAAAGTAAGCAAAAAAGCAACATGAATGATATTTGTAATGTCATCTTGGTGAGCTTTAACTTCAACACCCGAAAACATACCAATTAAAGACATGTATAAACCAAGTCAAGAGAGTTAAGCATTTTATATATTAGTAGAGTCCTTGCACGGGAAAAAAAAACACAGTATTAATAAACACAAAGATAAACTTAACTCTCAAGACAGGGTATAATCTGGTTAGTAAAATGAGATTATGTAGCTTACAACATTAACAAGACAAGACCTAAGAAGTTAGAACTTGCATTTATTTGTCACAACTTCATTGTAATCTCAGTCCAATGAAATTCTTTATTAAACAAACTCCCAAAATGTTATCTAAATGAACATCGGATGGAATTCTTCATTAGTGAAATGCATTATTCTAAACTCTTTTTTTTTTCCTATAGTATATTATCATCATAGTTAAATTTTCTTACATACTAATTTAATTTCTCTTTGCAAAACAGTGAACGGATATGGAAAGGCAGTGGCCATGACAAAAGTGTCTATATGAATGATATTTACTACTTGCTCATGAAATGGGAGATAACAGACTATGTAAATGAAATTTTACAAGCAGTGATTGCATTAAAAAAAATCGAGAAAATCAATCCCCAATGAGAAAAAGAGGACCCAGTAATAACGTAATTCAATTAATGTGCTTTACGACATAAACAAGATGAACACTAGTGCAAAATAATGAACTAGCAGCTTCCAAGCATACTAAAAAGTTAGTAAAAATTATTAGCTATCACAATTAAGGCATACATTGGTTCAAAAAAGAAGTATCAAACAGTTAACAGATATCCATTACCACGAACACTCTTCAAATTGTTAATCTTGAATACGCTTCTCGGCTTCTATGAAATAAAATTAAAAAAAAAAAACCATAGCCAGTTCACATTCTGCTTCCTTGCCCACTGAGAATTAATTAGTCAATCCAAGAAAGAATATGAAATTAAATAAATACAATTAAATTGAACAGCAATTAGAGGGATCTATCATGGAAAAATTTATGATTTTTATTATTGATTTCATTTCTAACATAATAGCGTAATCCATTAACGGAACACAAAAAGGATCATCCACTACAGATAGAAACAAATCTACAATGAGGAAAAAAATAGAGTCATTTTCACAGATTGAACTATTTCATTCAATGAGCAACAATGATGTCAGCACTGAATACATCAATGATGGGATTAGCAGAGTCCGAGAGTGGACTCAACGAATTCGAGCTAAGAAAGAATACAGATTTGGCGGCGACGAGCTTCTTCCGTTGAGGGCATCGAGGGCTGTAGATCCTCCCGGCAAAGCAAAAAACCCACCAAAAAACTCCATTGAGATGTAACAGATCTCAGATAAAAGAAATTTCCAGACTAATATAAAAGGAATGCAAATCACAAGAACAAAACCAACCCAAAACTAAATAGTAGAATCACCCATGAGATCTATCCATTGATGATAATCCGAGTGGGTTTCTCTCCAGCACATATATATATATATATATATACTCCATTGAAATGTAACAAAGCTCAGATTCAGATCTACAGCCCTAACACATATATCTATGTTGGTCCCTGAGTACGGTGAGTGATTCGTTGTAAGACTGGAAATCACACAAATGAATATGCTTACAACTTAGTTTGTGAGAAAACTACAAAGAGAAAGTCTGATAATTGTTGGATGATTCACGTGGGTTAATCCCTTGGTCATTGGATCAGCCACCATCTCTCCTGAGGGTATATAGTCGACTTTAATTTCACCCCACTCCACTATATCTTGTATATAGTGGTAATTTACATTAATGTGTTTGCCTTTGGAACTATTTGCTCCACTTTTTATTAATGAGATAGCGGACTTGTTATCACAAAACACATTTACTGGCTTACTTATTATATCTAATTTTAAATTATCAACAAAACGTCTAAGCCAAACTGCATTACTTACCGCTGTGCTGCATGCTATATATTCAGCCTCCATGGTATATTTTGCAACACAACCTTGTTTCTTACTTAACCAGGAAACAGCTGTTCCACAAACATAAATACATGACCACTTGTTGATTTTCGATCATCCACATCACCTGCAAAATCTGCATCACAATAGCCAATTATCTCTAGATCACTTAAACCAAAACATAATTTCATACCTTTAGTGCCTTGTAAGTATCGGAATATTCTTTTAACTGCCGGCCAATGTTCTTTCCTAGGATTAGATTGATATCTACTTACTAATCCTACTGCATGACAAATATCAGGTCTTGTACTTGTCATTGCATACATGAGGCTACCCACTGCTTGGACATAGGGGATATTTATCATTTCTTCTACCTCATGCTCATTTTGAGGACACATAGTCTTACTAAGACTTAAACCCTTGCAGACAGGTGTACTTATAGGTTTACAATTTTTCATGTTAAACCTCTTAAGCACTTTTTCAATATACTTTTCTTGATCCAGATATAACATCCTTGAATTTCTATCTCTAGAAATCTTTATTCCTAAAACATAGGATGCGTCTCCCATGTCTTTCATTTCAAATTTGAATCCAAGATATGATTTAGTTTTGTTTATCATATCTAAATTATTACTAGCTAATAATAGATCATCTATATAGAGTGATAATATTGCTAGTCCTTTCTGGCATTTCCATACATATACACAGTGATCTAAGGGACTTATCTCATATCCTATTTCTAGAATAGCTTGATGAAACTTCAAGTACCACTGTCTTGAAGATTGTTTTAGTCCATACAGAGATTTCTTTAGTCGACAGACTTTGTCCTCATGTCCTTTTAGTTCAAAACCTTCAGGTTGAATCATATAGATATCTTCCTTCAAATCTCCATTGAGAAATGCAGTTTTAACGTCTAATTGATGCAACTCAAAATCCAATTTTTCTACTATAGACATAAGTATTCTAATGGACATTAATTTTGCCACTGGCGAATATATATAAACAAAGTCTATCCCTAGCTTTTGTGTGTAACCCTTAGCGACCAATCTAGCTTTATACTTATCCAGAGTACCATCTGATTTGAGCTTTTTCTTAAGAACCCATTTACATCCAATAGCTTTTCTTTCCTTTGGAAGATCAACCAGGTCCCATACTCCATTCTTCTCTATGGAATTTAATTCATCTTTCATAGCATCCATCCAATGATTTGCATCATTTGCTTTCATGGCTTTAGAGAAATTCCTTGGATCATCCTCTAGTTGAATTATATCTTCTATATTTTCAATGTTATAGATGTAATAGTCCTTAAATTTACGATATGGTTCCCTTGACCTTTTCCTCCCACTAATTCGAGTATCTGTATTTAATTCATTTCATGGTATACTCTTTATGTCATGATCATGTGTTTGATCCATCTGCATTTGTGATGTATCAATTTCAGTTTCCTGAACATGATCGTCTACATTTGACTCTTGAGATGTATAAACATCTGTGGGATAGTCTTGAATATGTATAATGCTTAGATCATCGTCTAAGAGCACTATTTGCTCTACAGGAGTTACTAGATTAGTACTTTCCATAAATACTGCATCTCTGCTTTCTATTAATCCCTTTTCTGAATTGAAAAATCGATACCCACTTCCATTATCAGGATATCCTATAAACTTACACTTCCATGTTTTACTTTTTAGTTTATGATAAGTGCTAAAATTTTCGAAATTTAAACCCCAAAGTAAGCTTTGTTAAAGCTCTAAAGGCATGTTAATTAGGTTAATTAGTCATTTTAGTGCTTTTTAGTTATTTTAGAATTGTTGCAAATATCGCATAAGAATAGCATTTTAGCTTGTTTTTATTTTTATCTTTATTTTAGATTAAAGTTGTGTGTGGAACAGGTGCGCGTAATTGGTTTGCTGTTGTTTTGCATTGCAGGTAAAAATCAATGTGAAATCAAGCAGTTGTAGCATGAGATTGCCCACACAGGATTATCATGAGTGTCGGCAGCCGACCAAGATCCGTAAAAACTGGATCTTGCGTTCTCTTTTTCTCTTCTCTCATAATTGATGTTTGAGAGTGTTTTATAAGGAGAACAATGGGTAGGGAAATGGGAGCAGAAATGGGAGTCGATCAATCCACCAGCAAAACTTCCCATCTATTTCTTGATTTTCTTGGGCAAAAGCTCAATGAAGATCAGATTTGCAATCACACCACTCTAAGAGCTCTCTAGCAGCCATGGAGAACTCTTCTCTATCAACTCTGTCCGCAACTTGTTTTTCATCGGTAATTATGGATCACTGCTAATCGTATTTTTTTTTAGGTTGATTCCGCCAACAATTCGTGAAAGGTATATGAGAATCTCTCCACTTGATCTCTCATCGATAATTATGGATTTCTACTAATTTCAGGAGTATGGGCCACTGTTTGGATCCC
>JAESVK010000636.1:271546-293056 GCA_017140935.1 Hamamelis virginiana
TATTTTGAAATTTCTAGGCTGTGCATGTCAAATCTCTATACCCTGTGCCTTATTTTGAATATGGTAAACAAATCAAAAATCTGTTTTACACTTGTATGTTGTATTTCAACAGTGGGTATGTCCGGTTCATACTTTTGAATGTAAATGTTGAGGATGATGGCTCTCAGTAGCCATGGTTATCTTGGTTCAAGTCTCGATTTTTAGATTTGTGGGGATGTACAAGAGCCCAAATCATACATGCATGGGGTGGATTTTCAAAAATTGTGTAGTTTAAAATTTTATATAAGAAGGCTCTGTTTTTCGTGAGTTGAGTTTGGCCCCTGCATGTCAACTTTCCAAGTGTTTAAGATCCCCATTTTAAAATTTGACAATGTTTCAAGCATGATTTGGGTCTGCATGTGGTTGGTGAGCTTCTTTTATGGTTTAGTTTCAAGTAAACCGAGACTGGGATGAAGCTGGCAACCTGCGGCAGCCATGGCTGCCTTGATCAAGCTTCAAACTCAAGTGATAATCCCTGTTTCTTGGTTGAGCTATCTTGTTTTGGTTGAATCCTTTCTCATTGTAAATGTTTTGGCAACAAAAGAGGTATTTTAAATTGTTAAGGGGCTGGGTTGATGAGGCCCGTGCTGCAGCAGCCATGGCAGCTCTTGCCATGGCAGTCTCGGCCATGGCTCTTCAGCCGTGGCAGCTTGGGCTTTAATATATATATATATATATATATATTTATATATATACACATAGTTAAATTAAGATGCTAACCATTTGATTTTATAGTTTTAATGAAAACCTTTGCAACCTTGTTTGCATTTAAATCTTATTTTTTTAGTGTGAACTCTGTTTGCAGGTAGTCTTCACGTGAAGAAGACAACTATTTTAAAAAGCCAATTTACCATAATGCCCCTACTATTATGGTTTTGGCCTTTTTGATAATTTTGATGCTTCAAATTTCAAACGTGTATAACTTTTACATTTGAACTCCGATTTTCGCGTACTTTATATGTACGGAAAGCTCACGGAGTCTATTTTCTAAATATTAGGTTTATTTTATTAGGCAGGGACTTATGCATGTCTTTATTGGTCAATGTTTCAGATCAGGATAGTCCCGGTTTTTATCCTTTTGCGAGTTAATTTGCATTACACCCAGACACTGCTAGGAGTTATTTGCCCAGTCCAGGTAGGATACTGAACCTCTCTAACGGTGATGATATGTGATTTTATGTGGCATTTTATGCTGAACTGCTTTATGAAATAAACATGATACATGGAACATACTTGATGAACTATTGGTGTGGTGTGTTTTATAATCGTTTATGAACCTATATGTTGGCATATGGAATTGCTTATTTCATTCCTGCTTTCGGATGATATTATAACTGTTTTGAAATAATGCTTGATTATGCTTATATGCCACATATGAAATGCTTTACCTGCTGGCTTTGGAAATTGATTTGGAATTTTATAAACCTTTGCTGATATGCATGGTTTAGGCTCGGTTGGTATACAGGGAGACTATTTAAGGGCCCATGGTCCTGGGTGGAGCCTTAGTGCGGACCCGAAGTATATAGCCCCGTAGTGGCTCGACAGTTGGCCATGTGTTTTCGGCAACTGGTCGGTTATCCTCGAGAGGTCAGACCCCGTAGTGGTCGGTTTTGGCTGTCGTTGTGCCGGAGGCTTGTTAGCCTAGAACAACGTCCTGATATACGTTCTGTGAGCCTGGTCTTCGAAATTGATGGACATTATTTCGCACTTATAACTGTTCTAAACCCACACCATTTACGATATTTGAAGTTTGAACTGAATATAAACTGTTTTGTTTATCATGTTCCTTGTATCAATATTTATTACTGTTGGTTGAGGTTGTACTCCTATTGGGCATTCCATGCTCATGCTGTGTTTCATGCAGCAGGTTTACAGGTTTCTAGTAGAGGTCCAATGCTAGGAAACTCTACTCAGGTTGCATTGGGTTTTGCAGTGTTCTGGGCAGTCGTGCGTCGAGCAATCTAGCGTGCATTTAAGTTATCTGTATTTTCGAACTACCAGTTTATTTCCTTAGTAGCCTATATGCCAGGGATGTTGGCATTAAGCTTGGTACTTTTGACTCTTTACTTGTTGTACTACTCGTACTTGGGCATGTATGCACTAGAACATATCATTTCATGTTGTTATAAATTATCCTTTCTTTATCCTGTGTATGGAAATATGAATGAGCAGTACAGGTTGTACCTACATCTTGACCCGTGTCGACCTACCCGGGATGGTCGGTATAATGGTCAGGTTGGGGCGTTACAAAGCCTCTCCCCAAAAATGTAAAGGCAAGTTAGCATATGCCATCATAGATCTTGTCATGTCCATGAGAGTTCTATTTCTTCGTTCTGCAATCCCATTTTGTTGTGGAGTATAAGACATAGTGTAAATATGTCTCATTCCATTTTCTTTGCAGAATTCATCAAAGGCTTCATACACACGTCCTCTATCATTATTTAAGGCTTTAATATGTCTACCTAATTGTGTTTCTACTTCCTTTTTATACTCTTTAAATTTTTCAAGAGCATTTGATTTATTTTTAATTAGATAGACATATCCAAATCTTGAATAATCATCTGTGAAGGTTATAAAGTATTCCATGTTTCTGTGTGTTTTAACTCTAAGAGGTCCACATATATCTGAGTGTACAATTTCAAGTAAGTCTTTTGATTGCCATTTCTTTAGAAACGGTTTTCTTGTCATTTTTCCTTTAACACATGGTTCACAAATGTCAAAATCAATAGAACTTACTTGAGGTATTAAACCTAATTTGCTCCTTCTAATCATTTTGTATTTATTTATGTGTCCTAATCTACAATGCCATAGATAGGAATTATTATTAGAATTCGAGACATATAAATACTCAGAATAGGAAATACTTTTATAATTATTTGTAATAGAGTACATATCATCTACTTTATACCCCTTCAGAATTACATGACCACTTTTCCCAATAGTTACATAACCAGACTTAAAGCGCATTTCAAACCCCTTGCTATCTAATACAGATACAGATACTAGATTTCTCCTAATGCTTGGAGCATATAAAACATTTTGGAGTGTAACACTTGACTTTCCACAAGGGATTTTACAGTCACCTTCACCTAACACATCAACATATGTATCACTCCCCATATATAGTCTATGATCCCCATGTGCCTTTTCTTTGAAATTGATGAAGCTATTTCGATTTATCGTTACATGTTTTGTTGCGCCTGAATCAATCCACCATTGAGTTTGATCATTTTCTGCAACCATAGCCTCTGAGACTGTTAAGACAACTTCTTTGTTATTTCCAATCTTTCTTTGCTTTGGACATTTAGCTTTGAAGTGTCCTACTTCTCCACAATTAAAACATGCCTTCTTTTTCTTCTTGCCCATACGTTTGAAGTTGTTTGACTGCTCTCCCTTATTTTTCCAATGTCTTTTCCTTTGAGGCTTAGGTGAAGTGATTGTGTACAAGGTCTTTTCATGTGTAAGAAGGTATGAAATCCTTCTTTTCCATATACGAAAATTAATATTACTAAGTTTTTCTACTTTAACCGTGTCAAATAAACTCTTACTACCCATGTGTAATAAATAACTTCCACTATAATTATAATATATATAAAATAAAATAAAAAGTTGAAACAGACTCACGAGTCACTAGGACGTACAATCCTAGAAGAGTATTTATTGAGAATAGTGCAATGATAGTATTTTGATGGATCACCAGGTCGATTCCTCTCTCTCCTTGGAGCAAGCCTTACTTGAGAATTGAAGTTTCTGTGAAAAAATTCTCCTTGACCTCTATTATTTAGCCTCCATGAAATACGTAGAGGATGATTTCCTCTAATATTTCGAGCACTTGAAACCTCAACTGCTGCCCTATCTGGTATAGTGAAGCTTATCTCCTTTTGGTGTGGTGGAAGTATCCAACTGAAGTAGGTGATAGGCTTCAGACGTCTGATTATTGGCCTATACTCACTTGGATTGGCTTCTTGTTGATAAAACACTGAATTTGGTGTGCTCCTTACAGATGGAACACTGTTTGTAACTTGAACTGGCATAAATTGAACACTGTTCGAGGCCTGAACGAGCCTAAAATTAGTGAATGCAGCAGTTCGGGCCGAAAATAGGCTAAATTGGGCCCCAATTGGCTCAATTGGGCTAAAATAATGGGCTTGGGCGGCTGGCGCAGCGCTTGTGAAGCGAACCGGATCCGGGTCGGGGAATGCGCAGGCGGAGCGAAGCAGGTCGCGGAAGGCTCGGGTTGAGCGGGCTAATCGAACCGGGTCGCAGGATCCGCGGTCAAGACACGCGGGTCGTGAATCGCGGGCGTAAACACAAGCGCTGGGCGTGTTTCGTGGGCTAGGCCGCGCGTGACGGGCCTAACTTGGTCTGATTTGCGATCCGGGCTTAAATCGAGCCGGGTCCGTCGTCTTCCTTCAGCCAAACTCGAATTTTCTGCAATTTCTTCTCTGTTGTCAACGAAATCCTCCCCTGTTTTTTAATAGGTTTGACGAAATACTTCTTGCAAACTTCTTTTCATTAAAATAGTTGATGGTAATGAACATCTAGAATTATTATTTCGTACTGGTGAATATTATAATTCTTTCCCTTTGTTGTTCATGGTGATTTTTGCAAGTAATCAAACCAAAACCTAGCTCTGATACCACTGTTGGTCCTTGAGTACGGTGAGTGATTCTTCGTGAGACTGGAAATCACACAAATGAATATGCTTGCAACTTAGTTTGTGAGAAAACTACAAAGAGAAAGTCTGATAATTATTGGATGATTCACGTGGGTTTTTCTCCATGTATTCCATGTATATATGGACACCAAAGGGTGCCAATGATACCCAATGGGAATGGACACACCCTTATGAATGGTTGTGTCCATTCACTCCACCAATCAGATTTGTTCTCTATGGTACTTATTGTGCACCTTCACATATGCTAGCATTTCAAATGTGAGAAGTTATCAAACCGTTTCATGTGTCCGATCGAGTGTGGAAAGGCACACCATATTCCATCTAATCACCAATAGCCATCAATCTATTCCATTGAAAAAATATCCACATAAAAAACTTAGTATAGACCTCAAATCTACCTAATAAGTGAGTATAATCAGATTACCTTGCTGGAAACTTGATGAAAGCTGCCGGAAATCGGAGATGATAGTCGGAAAACAGTGATGGCCGTCGGAAACCGGAGTTAATCGTCTCTTCGTGCTGGGAGGAGCAAAGGATTCAGTTGAAGAATGGAGAAGATCGGATATGAAGGTCGAAGGTAGAAACTCGGGCTCGTGTTTTTTTTAGAACAAAAACTTGTTCTCCTTAAACAACTTTTTTTTGTTCTCTGTTTTCAACCTTAAACTTGATTTGTTTTCTATTTTTTAGATTTTGTTTTGGAAAAACAGGGCAGAGCCAAACATATTTTGGGAGACAAGACAGTTTTTTTGAATTCTGAAAACAAAAAACTGTTTTCAGAGTTGGGGGCCAAACATAGCCATAATGTTTTGATTTTTAGAGTTATATGAGACCGTGCTTTTATATTGATGTAATGATACTTAATTTAGTCAATCAAAAATTTTGTTAAGATTCACACTTTTATAAATAGTATATATATAAATAAATATTGATATGGACATAGAAAAAATGTTACAATACCAAATTGATACTATACTAAATGAAACACCATGGTATGCACCACAAATTTTCGAAACAACTGTGTTGTTTAAATTTGTCTTCAAATTTCAGTTCAATATATTTTCGATTTAGTATCATATATAACATTTCATATAGATATAGATATATATATTAAGGTTGGATTTGAGCTTTTTAAAAATAAAAATAATAATAATAATAATAATAATAATCAGCCTTTAATTCAAATTGAGTTTGTTACATATCCCCTGAGAATGTAACAAGTTGGTGGATAATTTAGCCAAATATGCACTATCCAGTGATAATTTTTTAATTTGGTTTGAACACACTGATTAGTTAAATCCCCTCCTTTTGGAGGATCTCCCAATGTAGTAACTTAATTGCTTTTGAATAAAATATATTTATAATTTTGAAGGAAAAAAAAAGGTCAAAATGAACCAAACTCAAAGGGAGAAGTGTAAGCTTCATAAATTATAATATATGTATTACGGGACTTATTAATAAGATTTTATCTAATAAATTATAATTGTATAAAATAATAAATACTTTGATTAAATGATTTTGATTGTTTGATTTTAATTATATTTATAGGGTTAAAATATATATTTTAATAAATAAGAATGATTAAATCTATTAAATATATTGCAGAAAATTAATTTGTATGTATTATTCAAAAACTAAAAATTGTAAAATACCATAAAAAAGTAAAAGTAAAGTGGAACCAATTTTTTAAATAAAAATAAATTATAATTAAGAAGAGTGAGAGAGGGAGAAGTAGATGAGATCAATAATAAATATAAAGGAAAAAAATTAAAGAAAATGCTACTTCACCCACCTTATTAGTTGGCATTTGATGTGTGGCTAATTCATATCAATAAATGTATTTTTTTTTCAAGATTATAATGACCATTGGTACATGCGAGGTGATTGAAAAAATGTGGTGAAATAACATTACTCAGAAATTAATTGCGGAGAGAAAAATGAAACTTAAATGGGATCCACTACAATACAGAACATTGAAAGTTTGAATTTCATTTAATTAATTGGACCAATGATATGTCATATCATTTTAAAGTGAGACCAAAACCAATAAAAATGAAATAATGGAAAAAATTAAAGAGAGAAGAGAATGAAGAAGGAAAGGAATTCTAAGACGGCTACATCAATGTACTGCTCTTTATATAATAGTAAGATAAGATTACACATGATGTCAAGTGATGCGTTCATCAAGTGAATCCCATGCGTCTTACTAATCTTCCCGTGTTTCAACAAACACAGTATTTAATTTTTCTATCAATTATTTGCTTCTGATAGTCGAACAAAAAAATAAAGTAATTATTTCTGATAGCTTTAAATGGTAATTGTAATAAAACAAAATAAGATGTTCACACCCACCACATAATAAATCATGCAATAATTCCATAAACACATTTCATCAATTATTTCTAGCCCATCTTCATCTATATCAATATTATTTTTGTTTCTACTTTTATCATTCCTTTTTCAAGGTCTCTTTCTCTCACAGACATTTATTTCTTTATTTCTCATTTCACCTCCAATTTTGGATAAACTTACTTTAGATTCCACCATTAATTGCCCAATAACCGATACAACCCAATTCCACTTGAATCTGAACTCAAATTTTTTTTCTTTTGCCAAGCAACATGTTCGAGTTATCCGAGTCTAATTAATTCTCGTTTCCCATACTGGACCACCGCCCCATGGAATCATATAACGCTCAGATCACTATTTCTACATGGTGGCTGGTCAAGAGAGTTTAGTTGGTTTCAAATCTAAAATATCTGGGTTTACAGCTCTTCATTTGCCGCCAAGCCAACTCTAGTTAATTAATTTGAACTTAAATTAACTAAGCCTGAATTAACCTCCAATTAAACCCACCCGAGTTGGGATTCGATCCTATTGCTGAGTGTTCTGGAGTACTGGGCTTGGAGAAGGGTCCACTATGAGTCTATTACAAGTTTGGGTTAGGTTGATAATGATACTACCTGAGCCCAACCTTCGAACCATTAAGAAACTACAATCAAGGAAAACGGCAAAAGCCCATAATGAAACTCCCTTATTATGAGTTTTTGTCAAATTTGCACAATAGGACACAAATTACAATGTATCAGTAGCCATTAGATAGAGGATCACATGAAGGTTTCACTTCCCTTGAATTAGTGAACTTTGGCCGAGATTTGCGACCAAACTTTACGTATTTTACAATAAATTTTTGTGAATTAGTGAACTTTGGCCGAGATTTGTGACCAAACTTTATGTATTTTACAATAAATTTTTGTGACGTGGATTGTTCATAAGTCTCATACATGTTGATATGATGCGCATTGATTTTGATATTGTAATAATACAAGCTGAAAGAAAGAACTCATAATAGATGTGTTGTTTAGCCTATTGCTACAGTCTCTTAGGGCTTGTTTGGGAACTTTGAAAATTGATTCTCGCCAGTTCTGATCTTTTTCTATTATATGATTTTTATGTAAACTAGCTTCCAGTTGGTTTGAAAAAAATTGTGTTTATGCCTTTTTTTTCCTGGACAAGATTGAACTGATTTGCTGAAAAAATGCACTTACCAAATAGTATTGAATAAAAATCAGAAAGAAGTATAATCTGCTGGCCAGATTTTTAAGTTTGCCAAACATTCACTTAAAGTCTTACTGGTTGACTGGTTGTACTATAAATTTAAATTCAAATTCTTCATAACGTCGGTCCAATGAACTTTCTTAAGAAAAAAAAATCATTAATTAGTATTAACAATAATAATCATTCCCACCAAAAAATATTATGGGCCAGGTCCAATGAGCACATGTTTTGATATAACTTTTGACATAAATTTTAATAACTTTTTATGACAATAATTGAGTTTGAATGATGCATCAGACTTACTTTATATAGTCCTTATATACCATGACATATGCCGTAATCATTGAATAATGCAACAGACTTGCCTTATATAGTCTTCGTACCATTCCATATGCCGCAATGCTTGAATAGAGACTGATCCAAGCATAACAAAATCCCAAATCCCTCAAAATATGTGGAAATGATCCTTTGAGCATATGAAACTAATATAAAATTATGGGATATAAATATTGAAAAATTGACATTTGAATTAGATATTATACTTATGCATATTATGATTGTCAAAAATCAAAGTAATCTAACGGTCAGTTTCTCAAAAATATTACTAAAACAAACTGTGATAGTTTTTAACTGTCACAGTTTTTCACTGTCTATATTTTGAGTTGTTGACATTGGATCACAATGATCTTTGGCATACATGACATTTATAAGAAGAATCTCTAATCTAACGGTCAATTTTTCTTAATATGTATTTTATAATTATCCATTAGCTTCATATATACAGTAAGAAAAATGATTTATCTCCCAAAAAAAATTGTTCCAAAAGTGAATCTCAAATGATGTGGCCCATAATCTAACCATTCTCTTTTTTAGCAAATTCTTTATTGATAACAAATGAAGGCTTGAGATTCATTTAGGATTTTTTTTTTTTTTGACAAACTTGTGTCCACATGAAACCCATAAATTATTGTGTGATACATATTTTGAAAAACTGGCCGTCGGATTAGATACTATACTTATACATGTCATGTACACCAAAAATCACAGCGATCCAATTGTCGGTTTTTGAGAAATGTCACCATCATAACCATATTTTGAAATTCTGATATTTGATTACCATGATTTTTGGCGTGCACAACATTCATGAGTACAATATCTAATTCAATTATCGGGAACCTCTCCCATATATATATATATATAAAATGATAAATAGCCATGCCACTGCTACATCAAGTGCTAGCTAAACTTCTCTCTCTCACCTACCGAGTCAATTTTCTAAGTCGGCATGCTTTCGACATCCCACCAAGAATTATTATTAAAATTTAAAATAGAATGGTGTTCACATCAAAATTGGCCATCCAATGGGAAGGTGACACGTGACTAATAAATTGATGAATGAGTGAGATAAAAACATCAACTGTAGAATTTCTGCTTTAATCAAATTGCAATAGTTATCACACGTGGCAATGAAGAGGTTAAATGAAAATAGGCATGTAGCAGGAGATTGAGTAGTTTACATAAGATTGAAGAGGAAACCTCAAACCAGCAAGCGGCAGCATATAAGGATACGAGAAGTTAGGATTTAAGACACATGGCAATATTTATTTACCATTAGTTAAAATCATGGAGAGATGATAACAGTTAGCTATTCTTAACGAACATGGCACCACACGTTTCGAAAGCACAGCATTATCACCATTCATGGCCGTGACTAAAGATCATGGACCTCAGCATTTTGCAATCCTTCAAGCCATGATCATGAAGTGGGAAAATGGAGCATGACAGTTATTCGAAGGAAGGTTTACAAAAGAAAAGGACAACAACAAAAGAGAACACACAGTGTCAATCCAAAAAGTACAATACTCCAATCAATCAATCTTTTCACTGTAAATACCAGCTTTCAATTTTTAGTTTTTCAGCAATCAAGTCTTTAGTTTATTTCAAACAAGCATCCAATTTCAATTCAAAGTTGTAATGTTTAGTGAGTGCTTTTTATTTTTAAATAAAAAAATTATGTAGTCTAGGTTGAAATTTGGAAGAACAGATAATTAATACTTAGTGTAGAGAACATTTGTAAATGGACATGCTTGAGCATCTTTTGTGATGGGCACAAGGCCTGCAAACAAATTTTGGCATCTAAGTAAGAGATTCAGGTGACAATATGATGAAATGGATGTTTTAAATTTTATATATTTATGTTTAGTGAGTTGGACAACATAATAATATTAAGAAAAGAAAAATTATATTTTACCCTATTAATTCAAATTCGGCAAGTTTTCATTTTATTATTAGTTATACTCTCTCATAGCATATGTGATTCATGTGCAAAGAAAAAATAAATACATAATTTTTTAAAAAAATTAAAGAAATAGTCGAGTATAAAATTAAAATTAAAATTAAAATTTAAAATGTTATTATTAAAAAGTTAGAGAAAAATGGAATAGGGTACTAGATTATGTAGGTAATTTTATTGCAAGTTTATCCATTAAGGTCCGGACCTTAAATTAATTTGGGATCTACTCACCATTTCTCACACAGCCGATGGTATTTTGAAAAAACAGTTGTTGGATTAGATAATCTTCTTATGTATGTTATGCCTGTCGCAAATTACAGTGATCTAACAATCAATTTTCAAAATTCAGTCCGTGAAATACTCTAACAGTATTTACCATTGGATGTTGTAACAACTATTTAACGGTCTGTATCTTGAAAATCGACTGTTGGATCACTTTAATTTTTGGCAAACATGACATACATTAGAAGATTATCTAATCCAACGGTCGGTTTTTCAAAAATCCAATTCCAGTGAAAAATTGATCTTAAATTAAGTTTAAGGTCAGGACCTTAATGGATCATATATATATATATATATATAACTGTGTAGGACTATATGTACTAGTTATGATTTAGAGGAGGTAGTCCTCTCCTTCCACTTAAATCCTCTCCATCCTGATTAAGGCAGGATTCAAATTCAAATCTCCAAATCTCTGGTACAACCGCAAAAGATTTTACCGGCTAAGTTAGATGACACATTCAAAAAAGAAAATTCATTATACACCGAGGGTGTGCTCAATTGGTTGGGGCTTATTCTTTAAGAGAAGGGGTGCAATTTTGAAGCGATATTGGGATTAGGCAATATTTATTGAAGGGGACAAGGCTAATGTCGTGAAAGACGTGAATTGTTTGTTCAAACGAAAGATAGTGGTAAAGGAATTAATTAATTAATTAACAGAGGTTGTAGTTGTATGTGCAGATGTTTGTGCCATACTCCGTTGCTTGGACACTGGGAAAATTAATGAAACGATTTTTAGAAGAAGTAATTTCAAATTTGGTTGCCGAGGCATTTGTAGCTAAGCATACATTGGATATTGAGGAGTTGGATGTTTGGCTTGAATGGCACCCGTTGTTTGGTTGCTGGGAAAGTTAATGAAACAATTTCTAGAAGAAGTAATTTGGTTGCCAAGGCATTAATTTGTTCCGTTGTTAGATAAGGATGCAAACGTCTAACAAAAAGCCTTTTTTTTTGACTAATTTGTTATCGTTTCAACAAAAATAATTCCCTTTCTTTTCTTTACTTTTCCAAAAATCATGAAAGTTAAAAACTTTGTGAAATTTTTTTCTTTTTTTTTTTCTGTTTATTATAAAAATGTTCACATACAAATTAAACTTGCATTCTGACAATGCTAAGATGAGTTATTTAATTTCTTATAGGTACATGCACAAATTATTCTGTAAAAACATTGATTTTTAACCAATATATATATGTTAGGTATTTTGAAAAATCTTGTTGGATTATATACTATTTTATAAGGGGAAAATGCCGAAAATCGGGCCCCTCAACTATTACCTTGTGACACTTTACTCCATCAACTATCGATTGCAACACTTTGTCCCCCTAAAGTTTAGGGTATAAACTATTGAATTGTGACAAATAACTCCCTTACGTAATTTTCACAGTCTGTTTTATGACCAACCGACTGTTGGATCACTGTGACTTTTGGTATGCCTGACATAGATAGACAGATTATCCAATCCAATAGTCATTTTTTTAAAATACATACCGTTAGATTAAAAAAAAAGACTGTTAGATTAAAAAATAGACTATGAAAATATAAGCATTTTTTAATTTGTATTTTAAAAAACAGATTGTTAGATTGGATAATTTGCTTGTCTATGTCAGGTACGTCAAAAATCACAGTGATCCAATGGTAGGTTTACCATAAAACAGATTCTGAAAATCACGAAAGAGTGTTATTTGTCATAATTCAATAGTTTAGGAGGACAAGTGTTGCAATCAATAGTTGGGGATAAAATGTCACAAGGTGATAGTTGATGAGGATTTTCAGTATTTTTCTCTTTTTATAAATGTCATGCATGTAAAAATATCGGTTTCTAAAATATAGACAGTTAAAACATTTGAAAGAATTTAATGGTGAAAACTGTTTTTTTTATATCATATATATTTTAAAAACCAACCGTATACCTTGATTTTTGACATGCATGAAAAGAATATTTAATCCGACAGTCTTTTTTTTTTTTTTTTAGATATATAGATATCTCCTTCGTATTAACTCGACTAGAAAAATCCAAACTCCATGCATAATTTTACATGTGTATGCACCCATAAGAAAATTACCACGGATAAAATGACAAGTAACTTGCACCTTCCTAGCCCCAATCACGCATTGAAAACCGCCGTATAGATCCCATCGTTGGTTTTATTTTATTTTTTTGGTCTCTTGTTCTTACCCAACATCACACCATTCTTCAAAGCTGCACATTCTGTTACAAAAATTTATACCTCTCTTAGCTCGAATGACGCACCCTCCAACTTCCCTCCCATTAGCACTGTTAAAACCATCGATGAAAGCATATCCAGTGCTTTCATTATTCGCCATGACTAAATTCAGTATCTCAAATGACATCTATTAGTATTAATTATAAATTTTAATATATATGCGTGCTGTATTAATACTATATTCTGGTATTTTTTGAGAAAAAATATAATATGATACAAATGACATTTGCCATATGAAATACTAAATTTGACAGTCCTATGTGCTGTTTTCGAAATTTTGTATCTCAAATAGCACATCATTGAAGCATATTATTTGGATATTAATGCTAAATTTTGACAATATCAGCTCAAATGGTAGAATACCATTGGAGATGCTCCCAAAGCTATCATCAACGGTATAACACAAGAGCATCTCCAATGATGTATGCAAAATCATATTTATATCCATCCTTTGGATATGGATTGCCATTTTGGTAATCCAAATGGTAATGCAAATTTAAATCCAAATAATAGACCAGCATCTTTTGAGTCAAATTAAAATTCAATCATTAGAGGACTATTTTTGCATTTAGATGCAAGAAAATAACACATCGTTTAATTTATAATATAGTGGACAAAATAATCGGCCATTCTATTTTTATATTAAATAATTTTAAAAATATAATTTTAAAGTCAATTTATTTAATTAGTCATTAAAACATCGTAAATAATACGGTCCAATAAAAATGCGTACGGGCTTACGCCATCCAGACGCCCAACACTTACCTCGTTGGTTGCTCTGCCCCGAAAAATTGGTCACAAACAAATGATGGATTTCAATAAATAAATAAAAAGAAAAGGAAAGAAAAATAAAAAATGAAAAAGAAATGATGGATCTTGGTGAAAGAACCCCTCTCTTTTAGGTTATTTGCAAATACCCATTTGCATTTTGTTATTTGTGGTGTTGTACATACTTGACCTCAACTTTCATACCTCTCTTCGTTTGGTTTTTATTTATTTATTTATTTATTAAAGTGAAATTTTATTATTTAATAATGTTTTCTATTTCGCCAAAAAAGATTTTATTTTTCTCTGAAATTGGATATATTATTTTCATATAGTGAATAGTGATATCTATATTTCTATTTATTAATATTAAGAAGGATTTGAGATAATTAAGGTAGATTTCTATGTTTTTTTTTTTTTTTTTTTTCCATGAAATGACATATTTGTGGGCAGTTGTTAATAGGGGAAGAGAGTAACAAGTGGGTTAAATCCTCATTCATGAGAAATAGAACCCATAACCTCATTTCATTATGGGAGAGACATAAATTACTGTCGCGCAGGCTGGTCCTAAGATTTGAGGGTCCTAAGCGAATTCCTAAAATGGAGCCTTACTACAAAATGATACAAAAATTTTTGTATAAAATATTTAGCTACCAATTGTTATTCTTGTATTTGCTAGTACAGACAAAGTTTGATGGCACATATCATTACTATAATCAAACCTAAAATAAAGAAATTAAAAATCAATTAACTTCTCTAAAATAAATTCATACTACCACCATATATAGTAATTAATAAGCATATAGTCCTAAAATCAAAACCCTAAATCAAAATCTCACAACAAAGAACAATAATAAATTTTTACTACAATACAAAGTAAGTCTAAAGTTGTAAATCAATATCTTAAATAAAAAGTTTCAATCTCATAATAAGTCAACAAAGGGAGGGCTTGTGCTTTTTTATACATGTAATATAGGAGACATCGAATGGGGCCTATTTAAAATTTTTTTAGTTGTTTCTATTAGGCCACCGACACATAGGGGCCCCTTTTATTTATTTACCAAGTTGGGGCTTAAAGTAGCTGTTTTAATTGTTTTATCAAATAATTTTTTATTAATTGTTAAAATAAAATAAATTAAAATTAAAACAAAAACAAAGTTAACACCATCAATAAGGAGGCCGGAAAATGGAATGATTGTATTACAAGTTTACAACTAGCTAGAATTTTACGGATCCCACGTATGGCAAATTTAAAATGTAGAACAATTGATTTTATGTAGCTAAGGATTCTTTGAAATATGCATTTAGAATAGAGATTTTTAGGTTAATTGTTACTTGGCACAACCCTCTCTCTCTCTCTCTCTCTCTCTCTCTCCACCTTCAAAGTATATGTACCTAAGCAAATTAAATTAGGGACACAAAGATATCTTCGTTTTTAGGCCATCAATAGGAGTTGAAATCCCCACCATGATGCTATGATAACTTTTGCCCTAACTGAACCTGCTTCTCATCAAAAAGGAAAAAAGAATTCAAACTTTATTCCTCTACTTTAGATGTATTTTTATCACAATGTTTATATAGGGTCAAGTTATATGACCACTGTTTTATACACTGTTTTTATAAAACATATACTTGAGAGTTATATTTTGAAAAACCTACCGTTAGATTAAACATATTTTGAAAAACATATTTTATAAAACATATGTTTTTATAAAACATATACTCGAGAGTTATATTTTGAAAAACCTACAAAAAAATCTCACATTTATGGATGATGAGGCTCTTAATTTCCGATCGACTTAATTTTTGACATACATGACATTCACTACAGAGAGGGTATTTAATCAAACGGTGAATTTCTCAAAATACAATTTCTATATTGAATTTTTCAAAAGTTTTACAAAAAACAGTATAAAAAATAGTGACCATATGACCATATTACAATTTTTATACTGTAATGAAGGTGGGCCAACTATATTGACTTACTAATGGTGCAGAAATCACCTCTGGTTTTTTGTATACTTTTTTCCTTTATGTCTCTTTCTTCATTAAATTTCTTGACTTTTTGATTTGTAATATTAAATTGAAACTTTAAACATCATTTCTACGACCAACTTTGAGCTGAGGCAAATGCATCCTTTGGCTGCTGAGACAGACATCCCCTCAATAAAATTAGAGGTCTCAAAGTTCAAAAACCAACACCCACATATATCCACACCCAACCCACCCACCCACCCACCCTGCCACCTAGAGAGAGAGCCTCTTTGAACACAATGACAAAATTCTAAAGAGTTGAATTCAAAATTTTCTTAGCATTTGTCAAATATCTCAAGTTTTATGAATAAAAATAAGTCAGGTTCATGAATTTGTCTTTCATAGTTCTGTGAGGACAACCTTCTCTTCATAATAAGTTAACGCATCGTTCTCGTTTATACAACTGCATTCTTTTAGAAATTCTTCAAGTTTGGTGGCTTTTGGCCCTCCAATGGAAAGACTTCATATTGATTTCTTAAAACTAGAAGTCCTTATATATATATATATATATATATATATATATATATATATATATATTTGTGACATGTTTTAAAATGGACTACTAAATAATTAAGAATTTCATTTTTAAGAAGAGAGTGCTAGGAGTTTCCGTCACTATAACTGTTTGAAATTTTCGTCTCATAGTGAAAACTTTTTATAGCCCAACATAGTGAAAATACCCCAACGGTTCGACACAAAAAAAAAAAGGTGAAAATCTGAAAACACAATTAAAATGCGAAAAAATACAGTAAAAACCCAAAAAATACAGTGAAAATACAGAAAACAGAGTAAAAAAAAAAAAAGAAGAATAAGAAGAAGAAAATCGATTGATGAAGAAGATGAGGAATTGACGTTCTAATTTTTATTTAAAAATCAACAATAAAAATCCAAGATTAAACATGGAAAATAACCAAAAACTTTGAAACCTTCCCTCATCTGGCTTGTTGATGTAGACAAAAAAAAAAAAAAAATTATCCAAACCTCCTATAATTTAGATTCCGTACCATGAGGTCCAACATTCTCTTAGATTTTCCGTGAGATCTTTCCAGGACATTTCAAAGTAAACCTTTTTTTTTTTTATATTAACATATTTGCCCTTATTTGATACAATTACATTTATTATGGTATCCTTTTAGAGTTTGTAACTATATGGTACTATTTATGGAAAAAAAATTAGATTATTGAACTCTAAAGAAATTTTTTAAATTTCATTAATTTCAATTTTGGAATTATTAGTATTCTTTTTATATTTATTCTCAAACTCAAAGAGTCCATTAAAATTGAGTTACATTATTGGACTTTTATTTTTTTATTTTATTTTAGATTCATTGAAAATCAAATTAGATGCATAAAATACAGTTGATATAAATTTACATGTTTAAAGATGTATGAAAATATACGCATCCAACACGTGTATACTGTATACTGGTTAGATAAATTTACTTGTTTGAAAATCAATTTTATACATACAATACAACTTATGTAAATTTACCTGTTTGAATTAATGACAATCTATGCATCCACCACGTGTATATGAGTTAGGTAAATTTACTTATTTGAAAATCATATTAGATGCATACAATATATAAATTTACCTATTTGAAAATATCCAGCAATTAATGCATCCATTTTTTGTAAAAACCAATTTTGGAAAAAATATTCAAAATTAGAATGTATAATGAGGGCAAATCCGCCATAAGTTATATAATTTATCTATTTCATAAATCAAATTTTCTACAGGGAGTTTCGGGTCCCATATATTAAAGGATTCTTGATTAAATACCCAAAAAAAGAAAAAGAAAAAATCAAATGGTTCATGGATCCATGAACCATGAAACCCACTCACATCAGATGCATTGTGATTTGTGAAACCCAGCAAAGACGTCGCCGTCACCCTTCATGAAGAAAGTGGTTCTTTGATGAAACCTTCATCAAATGGACCCACTTACATCATATTTATTGTGCATCGTCTTCCTTCAATTCTCATGCGTGGTTATGGATCTCCTCACCTTCAATTTTACCATTTTAGAGAGAGAAAGTTGCCACTTGTTGGGGTAAATAAAGATGGAAACAATGGGTTCTTTGAAAATTCTGTTCACATCTGCAACCTTTTTCATCATTTTCTCACATTCATTTTCACAATTTTAGAAAGAGAAAGTTATCTCTTGTTAGGGTAAATAGTAGGATGGGTTTAAATTGTTTGCGGTCTTTTTAATTTAATGAAGAAGGAGAGGTGTTGGGTTTAACAAATTACATCTTTCGAAGGGTAAATGTGCTGGCATCACGATTGCCGCGTGAGACAAGAAGCATTAAATGGGAAATTTGGACGGAATAAACAATATTTTTCTCTTTCAAGAAATAAGTTTTGATAACTTTTGAAAATCACATTCCTGCAAGCCTAAAGTCCTACTAAAGTTAAAAAATTTAAAATTCAATGTTAACTTTGTAAAGTAATATTTTATACCTATCTTACCCACATTGAAAGCCATCATCCTTAAAAATTAGCTCCCACAAAAGATTTACAAAAATTATTTTTTAATTTTATCCTTATAAAAGTATAATTTATTATACAAATCTTATTCTCATTTTAAAATTACAATCTTATGACACATGTAATCTTCAAAACTTACAACAAAACCGATATTAATATTCACTAAATGACATTTTTTTTGCTCGATACCTTTTTTAAAAGGTCTTTCTTAGGAATCACTTTGCCAAGGACTTTTTAAAATAAAAAGCTTGATCTCCAAAGTGCTAACTCGATCGAAATAAATTTGCCTTCGAGCAACATTTACTCTCTCCTAAAGATAACGAAGGAAAGTGTTGATTATGGGCTTGAATCACCTCTCTAGATCGATTCAAGAAAAAAGCATGGATCGATCCAAATGCTCTTTGGAGCTCGAACTAGCTTGCATAGCTACGAAATTTGGATCAATCTAGGTTTCAGTTGTTCATACTTGGCTTTCACACAACATCAAGAGCCTTTGAATTTCAAACCTTGGTATTGCTAAGCTCAACATAAATGGCTCTTTTTAGGGTAATCCCCGGAAGGCTCAAGTGGGAGACCTTATCATGAACCATCTAGACAAGTGGATTAAGGGCTTCACAAGACGATAGAGCCAGGTCGAATGTATTGTTGTTGAACTATGGGTTCTTAAGAATGGCCTCAACATCAACATCCAGCACTTAGAAGTCGAGTTGGATGCTTAGGTCATGGCTAGTTTGAACCAATGAAATGTTTTAGCTAATTATCATTTGAAGTCCTTTTATATACAGGTGGTTAATGGAAGCACTCCTTCCGTAGAGGAAATCAATGTGCATGTATACTTGTTAAATTCATATGTATATATGCTTAATATTTATTTTGTCACTTAGGGTATCTCTAAAGGTATATTATTTGAGCTGTTATTGTCAAAATTTGGCATTTATATCCAAATTGATTAGGGTATTTAACCAAGGACCCTCTAGTATATGGGTTGTATACCCAAACCCCCTTATAGAAAATTTGATTTATGAAATAGATAAATTATATAACTTATGGTGGATTTGCCCTCATTTATACATCTAGATTTTAAATTTTTTCCAAAATTGGTTGTTGCAAAAAAAGAATACATTAATTGCCATATAGATTTTAATTTTTTTCCAAAATTGGTTTCTGCCAAAAAAGAATACATTAATTGCCATATATTTTCAAATAGATAAATTTATATATTTGTTTACCATTAAAAATAACCACCCAGTAAAATCTGGACACGTGGCGAATATTTTAAAAAGAGACAGTTTCAACTCCTTGTGCCAATAAGAAAATAGCATATAATGAGGTGCATAGCATTGGATTAAAATGCTGAAATAACTGCTGATAACCTCCATTTAGTGGTGCTTTTCTTTTTAAAATCAAACAGTAATTATTGGATTGTGGATTTAAATTAAGAATATCTAACTATTTAAATTTACGTGTTGGATTCGCAGCTTTATTTGGCAGGTGTCATTCAGTATTTGTGTTGAAGATGGTTGAGCAGATTTCTTTCAAACCAATCACGTTGAAGGAAGGCTTTCTCCACAGCGATGCATATAAACTGCAGAAGCTTATGACACTTGCCAATTTCTCATTGGACCTGGACTGAAGGTAGTTATTCTTCAAGTTTATAAATAGAGGAAGAGTCCTCCATGCAAAGGGTTCCACAACCACACAAGACTCATGTCTTCATGCTTATCTTTATTTTTTCTCTTCTTACTTCTATGTATCATTTAACTTAGGACTTCTTACCCCACCCCCATACTATGTATTTCGTCTAAGATCTCTCTCTCTTATCCTTATATCATTTTCTTCTAAAATATCACTCACTCTCTTCTATCCTTTTTTGTCTGATTGCTTCGAAGGACTTTAACAGAGATTGTATAACTGTTGTACCAGAAATGGAGGTAATATATAATTAATGTGGTTTCTTCGATTCATTTTATCTATTGTTCTACTTGTTACATTTCAAGTTATTTGAATTATTTTGCCTTATATTATTAATTAAAAGTCCTCTTCATTGAGGCAAAGCCGTATTATCACAATTGCCTGATTTTATTATTTTGGCTCGATTATCTTCGAACAAATCTTATACCTTGAAACGGTGCAAGATCAACCTTTCTGGCATGCCCCCACTTCAAACCATACGTGTGCAGTTGCCATGTTGAAGATTTCTTGAGGGAACAATATTGTATACATTTAATATGATTTTCAAACAAGTAAATTTACCTAACTCGTATACACGTTGTGGATACATATATGGTCATATATATTCAAACAGATAAATTTACATAAACTGTATTGTATGCTTCAAATTTGATTTTCAAACAAGTAAATTTACATAACCCGTATACATGTGTTGAATGTGTATATTGTCGTACATCTTTAAACATGTAAATTTGTATAAAATATATTGTATGAATCTTATTTTATTTTCAATAAATCCCCCCCCCCCCACCAAAAAAAAAAAGATGCTAATAATACAGCTCACTTTTAATGAATTCTTTAAAAATATATATGGAAAAGAGACTAATAATTCAAAATTTGAAATGAATGTAATTTAAAAATTTTCTATAAAGAGTTCAATAATAAAAAAAATTATCCATAAATACTCTCATATAGATATAAACTCTAAAAGGAAATCACAACAAATGTAATCTTATCAAATAAGGGTAACTGTGAAATATCATGCAAGGATCTCAAGGTAAATGTTAGATGGTATTGGACTTCATGGTATGGAATCTAAGTTACCAGGGGGTTGGATAATTTTCCCAATAGATTATTCTAATGGTGTGGCTTTTGTGGTACAAAATTTTGACAACAACATATAGGGCAGCCAAATTTGACATCTCAAATGGTACTTTTCATTTGTGCCGTATCATACTTTCTCTCAAAAAGACAAAAAATATCAAAATATAATATTATAATATTAATACATTGAAGCACATACGTGACAAAATTTGATATTGATACCATTTGAAGTGCCATATTTCGTTATTGTAAAATGCTAATGTTGGAGGCATCCTTTTTAACCGTGACATAGTTTTTTGTTAGAAGGATTTACTTTTGAAAAGAAAACAAAAAAAAAAAGAAGTAAAACACAGGTTTCTTTTTAGGATGCCAAAT
>JAESVK010000636.1:293066-304296 GCA_017140935.1 Hamamelis virginiana
TTTTGCATCGGAGATGCTGTAATAGGAAATAAAAAAAAATCCAAAACGGAAAAGCAAATGAGAAAAGGAGGAGAAAAAGAAAATGAGAAAGTATTACAAAAGCAAAGGTCAAATAGAAATACAACAAACACAGGGGCAAAAGCACAAAAGGGCAAAAAAGTGCATCTGGTTGGTAACAAGCCACCCTTCTCTCACCAACCTCATATCCAATAAAATCTCCCATTGACCTCACCAAATCCCAATCTATTCACTAAATTACTCCTTCCTCCTTTCATTCACCGCAATCCCCTCCCTCTCCTTCCTGCAAATCCACTCAAGCTCTGAAGAGCTAGAGCTCACTTTCTCGCTCATCAATCCCAAATCTTGCACTCTCATACGCAGAGGGGTAGATCAGCTATTGCATTAATGGGTGGTCAGAGCAAGGTCTTCACTTTGGCAGATGTCTCCGAGCACAACAGCCCCCAGGACTGTTGGCTTGTCATTGAGGGCAAGGTATATTGTATGATTTCAATCTAGTCTAGATAGTGTTTAAGATTGATGGGTTTGATCTCTGATTCTTATTGGAATATAGTGTTCTTGGTGTTGTTTTGCTTGAATCGATTAAAACCCATTTAGGTTACATAATTTTGTTATGTTTCTTTTGTTGTTATTGTTTTGTTGCTTTTGGTTCTGTTGGTTGCTGTGATTGAATGGAGGAAACCCAATTGATTTACATAATTGTGCTGATTTTTGGGTCTGGGATTGGATTCTATTTCTAATATTGTGATCTATAAACGATTCTACGCATTCTCGTTGTTGGGTAAGTTGGGGGTTTTGTTTGATTTTCATTTCCGGGTTCTTGTTTGTATGGCTCTTTTTATTTGTTTGATTGCTGGCCGATGAGGATTTAAATATATGACATACTCAGATCTCTACAAGCACCTTATTTATTTCACATGTGTATTCCATGTACAAGATGGGGACCCTATAATTGATTGTTTCAACCTGACAGATTTATATGATAAAAAAAAGATGCTAAGATAATTTTAGATCATTGATTGGTATTCTTTACTTTTAATGCTCAGAGCTAGTTTTAAATTGGATTTGTCAAAATATATCCCTTCATGATGATTTGTATCTTGCCTGTAGAAGATCAGGAAGTTACAATTGATATGTCCAAACACATGTGGGAAATCTGAGGTTCAGATGGAAAACGAAACCAAACCCCGGCGGGGGGGGGGGGGGGGGGGGGGAGCTGAGAGACAGAACGTACAAGTGTGTAATCTTATGATAGTGTTTACAGTTGTCACAGATAAAATCTGGTGCTTTGTTTCCATTTTTCCACTTCACTAGAGGTTTCAACTTTCACATGGATGCTTCTACTTTCGATTGCTGATTTACTGTTTATGAAGTCACTTCTTTCTATAAATCCTATTAACAATAGTTTGATTTAGAGGTGCAAATTCATTGTAGCTTTTTATAATTTATATCATACAAAGAAATCATCGTTTGATATAAAAGTTTCCTTTTCTTTTACCCATACTTAAAGATCGCTAGAAATTTTTTAGTTTAGTGTTGTTAAGCTCTTATAGCACCTTTTATTTGAGTTGGAGGGGAACTTGCAGGTCATTTCAATTTGGGTGGTACTCCATGTTTGAGGGGTGGTCTTCTTCTTTCGTAGGTCCTCTTGGTCACATTGAGTTTTCATTTAAATCATAGATGTGAAGTGCTCTCAACGCATGTATGCATGCATTTTGGGTTTTTTCTGAGGGTTAATCTATTTTCATTTGTATGGAAAAAGAAATATAATTATTTAAAATTTTCTAATAATTGAGAATTTTACTATATCTTCTCGACATAGTTATGAAATCCAAATTGGATTGCATCAATAGTATAATTATTTCAAATTGGAAGTCAAATCATAAGTTATAGTTTTCTTTGCAATTTTCCAAATTAATAATGAAATAAAGTAAAATGTACGTGAAAAATTAGGAATTGTATTAATTGTATAGACAAATTAATTTAGTCCTTATATTGATTTGATCCTAAGTAGAGTAGATAGGTGAAATAGGATTTGGGTAGTGACTATTTCTGTAGAGGCTTTGTTGAGTTCGATTAGAAAGTTGTTTATGTGAATAGTAATTTCTTTCTAGATATTTTTTTTAATAAAATTGTAACATTTTCAGATAGTTTAGTTTTCTAAACAAGGAAAAATTACCACTAGACACCCTATTGTTGTTTAAGATTGGTAGATCTCCCTATGCTTTTGAGCTTTTAAAAATAAATATAGTCCCCTCATCCCCCACCCAACCCCCCCGGGCATGGAAAAAAGTATCGCTACAAAGAAGGAATAGGGGTAGTTTTTGAAATTTACAGCATTTCTGTCTTTGTAGCGGTGCATAGCATTTCCTGTCAATTATGTGAAGGTGGATTACTTGAAATTTAGTATATCTTCATTGTGGCGCCTCTGCTCACTGACTTTTAGCTTTGGCGTGCAAATCTGTATTTTCATTAGTAATTTTTTTGAGTTCTGTGTATTAATGTGTTGGAACAGGTATACGATGTGACAAAGTTCTTGGAGGACCATCCTGGTGGTGATGAAGTCTTGTTGTCTGCCACAGGTATGACAAAAGCTACGAAGTTATTGACATACTACTTATTTGCAGTTATTTTCTTAATGTCCTTTCTGCAGTGGAATACTACTCAAATTGACATACTACTCAAATTGCAGTGGAATGTTTGTTATCATGTATCTGATCCATGAGTGTCAATATTGGGTCAAGAGTTCATCACATTTAAGAATGGGGACGAAATGTAGTTTTACAGGGCCTAGACCCAACAACCAAATATTAGTTTTTAAGCCAGAGCCATCAGAATTATTGATTGGATGGACCTAGAAATGATATGGATCAGGAAAACCAGGTAATTCAGCACACAGATACCCAATTGATGCTTACTAATTTGATGGTTTGCAGGGAAGGATGCAACTGATGATTTCGAGGATGTTGGCCATAGTAGCAGTGCTAGAGCAATGATGGATGAATTCTATGTAGGTGCTATCGATTCATCAACCATCCCCAGCAAGACCAAGTATACTCCTCCCAAGCAGCCTCACTACAACCAAGACAAGACATCAGAGTTCATTATCAAGCTTCTTCAGTTCCTCGTTCCCTTGGTTATCTTAGGTGTGGCTGTCGGCATCCGCTTCTATACCAAATCAGCTTAAAGATTGAAAGCATGTGAAGGTACTGGAGAGATATTGACAATAAGTTCATGTTAGGGATCAATGCCCCCCTTGTTATTTCTCTGTGTTGGAAGTTGGAACCTTTATATATCAGGGGACAGTAGGATTTATGACTTTTCTCTTGTAATGCGCATGTGTTTGTTTTCTCCTTGCCAACATCTTTTCGCTTTTTTTGTTAGTCTTTTATTTTTTGACCTTGATATTAAAAACTCCCTCTTCATCCCTGATGCCATGGTTAAAAGTACCCGAGTCTTTCCATTTTCGCGTTTTTTTGTTTTTTTTGTTTTTTTAATATCGCAGTTTGGTTATCTCCCTATAGATTCTATGATAAGGTCTGTTGACCCCATGTGGTTGCAAAGCATTTGTTTGGTTAAAAGAATAATGTTGAAATTTGATGTTTACAGTGGCCAATTATGTGATTTATGGTTCCTTATGGTAGACAAGCTTGTGAGTTGGCTTCTCTTTTGTTGGTTCCCAATTTATTCTCATGTTTATGAGATAATATTTTCAGCATCAATGTTATATTGGTCTGTGAACAGTCACCTCATGTTAATTTTTATGGTAAAATCCTATTTGTTCAAAGTTAAGCTTGTGTAATCCTATGAAACAATCATCATTTTGGTTCATATGATTATTGAACCATCAATGCAGTCAGTTCTTTCTGAAAGTTGTTTTGGTTTGAAGACAACAAAATTGGAGAACATTTTGCAAACTTTAGGAGACCTTAGTTTCAAGCAGAGCTAATGTTTCTCAACTTCTATGGCTGCACTAGTTCCTTTTTTCAATAAGCAAGCACTTTATCATAATAAGAGGAAATAGGACAAGATGATGTACTTTTGCAGAATCTATCTATTATCTATTAACCACTGCGTAAGTCAAATCCCCTTTTTTTTCAAAAGAAACACGAAGAATCTATCTATTATCTATTACTATTACGTAAGTCAAATTTCTTTTTTTTTTTAAAAAAAAAAAAAAAGAAAAATCTTTCTATTAACTTATACTAATAACGGAAGTCAAATCTCAAAAAAAAAAAAAAAAAAAAAAAAAAAAAAACACGAAGAAAGCTCATCATTCCTTTTTCTCCCAATTTGTTCTTTTCTCTCAACACCTTTTTTTCCTCAATTTTATTTGTCTCTGTCCCCTTAAGAGGCACATCTTCACTCGCACGAAGTTGACACTAGTATAACAAAAAAGTAAACTATTCAAGACCCACAAATTCACATTCAGAGGTAACAATAAATGAACATATCCTCTTAATTTTTTGGGAAAATTGGACAAATGTCCTATTTTAGAAGCTTTTCATTCTTAAAATCCTCTCCAAAGATCTTTTATGTCAAAAGTCCTTTTGGCATGAATTGGACAAAAATACATCCCTTTCTGACAACCTTCAACGTCACCTCCACCCCCAATCCCGAATTTCACTACGCTGGACCCTGGATTTCACTACACGGGAAAATACATTTCACTACGCCGGAATCGTGTTTTACTACGCCTGAAATGTGTTTCACTACTCTGGAAACTGTATTTCACTACTCATTTCCAGCATTTCACTACGCCAGAAAATACATGTCACTACGTTGATATCTTGAGTCTCACTAAGCCGGAATTCGATTTCACTACACCAAAAAAAATAAAAAAAATAAAAAAAAATTCTTTCTTTTTTCTACATTTTTCCAACAACTAAACAAAAAAAAAAAAAAAAAACTTTTACAAAAAAAATTAACAAAAAGAACTTTGTTTTTCCAACATTTTTCCAGCAACCAAGAACCAAAAAATAAAAAAAAGAGATTGAAAGAGAAAGAAAGAGAGGAAAACAAAGAGAGAAGAAAGAAGAAATCTCTGAAATCAGCGTGGAGAAGGTGAATGATTCACACTTCCAAATCTGGATTTATGGACACGATCTAGTTTCACTACATAGAACATCAACAAAGATGCCCCTCCACCATTTTCGGCGTAATAAACCAGCTTGTAGATCTGATTCCTCCACATATATGGTTCGATGAATAAGCTTTTATATCTGTCCATTGTCGCTGATCTTCATTCTTCTTCTAGTTGTATGTTGCCACTGGTAGGAGAAGAAGGAATCGAAGCGCGCCTGCGCCGATCTTCGCTGGTGAGATCAAACGCCGGTTTGAGTGGAGGTCGCCGACGGTAGTGTAATTTCAGATCTGGAGGTTGTCGGCCCTTCCTCTTCTTCTTTTTCTTCTTGTGATCCAAAGCATTGTTATCAAACCCGGACCAGATCGGCCGGTTCAAACGGTTGAACCGGGAATCGGTCCTCTCTCCGGTTGGTTTAACCCACAAAACCCCATTTTTTTTAAAAACCGTTCAACCCGGTTTTTTTTTTTTTTTTTCAAAGGTGCTAAAATGACTAAAATAATCCCAATATTTTTAAAATCTCTTAAAGCCAAGAAGGCTAAAAAGGCAAATTAGTCTAAAAAAATCTCAAATAACAAAAAGAAACCCAAGCACCTAATTTAATAATACAATATTCTTATCTTGCATTTTAAAAAATATATATAATAAAGATTGATCAATAGTAATTTTCAATTTTCAATTTTGATGACTGCACATAAATTCAAATATATGAATTGATTGTACAAACATATTAAAAAAAATTATATTTTGAATCATTTATAGCTTTTATTCTAATAAATAAATAATATGTTTATGACGTCACGGTTCAACTCGGTTGACCCGACTGTTGAACCGGTTGACCCTTAACCCGGTAACTTTTCCGGTTCGATGAACGGTCCGAGTTTTAAAACAATGATCCAAAGATTAACAGATCTGATTGGTGAAGGAGATTTGATCGACGGGGGAAGAAGGAGATCCGATCTCTGGGGATTTGATGAAGAAGAGGATGTCCGTCACTACCACCGGTGTCCTCAAGATTTGACAGTTTACTACCATCGGCGACCTTCAAATATGCCATAGAGCACTGTCGCCAGACTGGTGTGGTCGACTTGGGCACCTAAGGACCTAAGGGCAATTTTGTCCAAAAAATTAATAGATTTTAAATTTTGGGACTTCTTGCATTAAAATCTCTTAAAAAAGAACTTTAACTATTAAAAATCCAAAATCAAGACTTTATGCAAGAAAGGTCCTTAAAATAGGACTTTAGGCCGAATATCCCTAATTTTTTAGCGATGGAAGTTCAAAAAAAAAAAAAAAAAAACACCAACAAACACTAAATTCCAGAGGGATACTAAGAAAATTGTCTTATATATATCTAACCAACAAATCACCTAAAAATGGTCATAACCGAACATTTTCATAAAATGATTGCTTTCTTAGAATTTCTGAAAATTGAAAAGTCAATCTCCATCATATCTGAAGAGAATATGGGAGCGATATGCCACAAAATTCTAGCTATAGGACAGTACATAAACAATTGATCAATACTCTCGCCATCTTTGCCACACATCATACACCAATGAAGAGAAAGAAACATATTAAGCCGCCTTCTCTTGATTCTATAATGTGTCACCTATCAACCAAATATTTAAACTTTTCAGAGGGGCCAAAATGAGATACAGAAAAATAATCACAGTGCATCAAAATAAGATCGGCAGGGGAAAGAATCCAAAGAATGTGAAGTCTACCCTCTCTTGTCCTGAACCATAGATCACAGTCCTTATCTTTTGGTGATTGTTTATTAAAAAAAAAAAAAAAATTAGATAGGAAATTTTTGGGCGTAATAAATTTATAAAATATTTTTATTATAACCATACCAAATTACCAATTAATAATATCAGCCCCAAATCCAATAAAATACATAAAATAATAAGCAACATGAATCACATTCTCTTTTGCGTAAATGTAAGGTGTAAGGTGCTTTCCTTTCTTGGCATTTTGGGTAAAATCAAGTGCAGTTATCTGTTCTTATCAGTTTAATGTAAGGTGGTTAATTTCAAGGCCACCCATTACAGCTAATTCATTGTTAAATTATTTCACTAAGTTATATTTAGTTTATGCTCTCTCTCTAGAGAGAGAGAGAGAGAGAGAGAGAGAGAGAGATGGGGAAAATATGAAAGGGCACAAGAGAGGATACTAAACTCAACTTCAAACCGAAAGAGAAAGAGATAAGCTCTTCAACAGTGTTTACATTAAACTAACATAGACTGATAAGAACAAGGAAGAACAAGGGTCTCAAGCGAAAGCCTATGAAAACAACTGCAGCATATTCATATACAACACCCAATAAAACAGAGGATCTTCCACATCCATCTGTATGTATTTAAACTAGATTATCCAATCTAATACAAATTCTTAAAACAAATACACCTATGTCCTTCAAGATCATTCCATTCATATAATTTATCGCCGTTTTTGTCATAGAGTGAGAGAAGAGGCATTATAAGAACAGAACATAGGCATCCTCATATTCCTTCCCCTTTCACATTTTTCTTTATCTAACTGCCTAGAAAAAAGACCCACAATGGGAGCCATAATGAAGGAGAAAGGAGTACTAAAATTGGTGCATCCGGGCAGGTACGTGGAGATTCATACAAAGCCCATAGCCGCTGCTGAAGTCATGAGGAGGAATCCCAGGCACTGCATTACGAGGCCTGATGTATTCGAATTTCCATGGATTGTAGTGAAACCCGAGTCAGTTCTAAATCTGGGAAAAGTGTTCTTCATCGTTCCTAATCATACGATTTATTGCTTGTTAAAAGCCAGAGCGCAATATTCTTTTCAACAAAACCTTTCTCCAAAAAATCCTGATCATCATCATCTTAAACAAATATCACCAATGGAGTCAACGGCTGGGATGACACCCAAACATCAGAAACACTACCAATGGTCTAAGAAACAATTTCAAAGAGTCTCTCAAGAAGGGGTGAGTCCCTGGAAGCAAGATTGGGATGAAAATTGCAGAAAATCATGCCAAGTTACCTGTTTGCCTGGTGTAATTGTAAAACTCAAAAAGACCTGCCAAGGAAATGAACCGGAGTTTTCAGTAGATTCAACAGCTAAGATTAGATCTTCTCATGCTAAGAAACATCGACATTTTAATGACAATAGTATCAATGCGGCATTGCCACAAAATCAATATGTTATTCTAGATGCTACACGTTGCCAGCAGGTTACTATGTTGAAATCTTGTTTAAGGAAACCAGACAGTGCCCGTAAGTTGCATGGTCTGAGAGTAACCTTTGTCTTGCCAAACAAAGATGATGAGAAACCAAAAAGAGTCGCTGCATTTCAAGAATGTGAAGAAGTGTCACTGCATCTTAAGAATGTGCAGATTCATTAATTTGTTGACACCTGCAGATCTTTCGTTCATTCTTTCTTCAAACCTTGTTAAGATGTTGCTTGCTAATATTAGCCCATAAATATGACATCGTGATAACTCTAGTGAACATGTTTTTAATTTCATTGGTTTGTCCTCTCTCTCTCTCTCTCTCTCTCTCTCTATATATATATATATATATATAGATACATACATACATACATATACAGTTTGGGATCTAGTTGTGCAATGTTAGCCATGTCCAGATTTGGGCAGGGTGCCCAAACAAATTACAAGTCAACTTCAGATTGAAAAAAAAATCCACCGTGCCTACAAATCCAACCGGAAGAACATAAATATTTATGGAAGCCGATCATTCTAACAATTTTTGTGAAGAATTGGACAAAATTTTGGAAAGTTAAAAAAAAATCGATGAAGTCAGAACGAACAAATAAATAAATAAATCATAAACTCTGTACTGTCTTGACTCTAATTTCCTTTTATAAGTCACCTGAACAATGCTTGTTTTAAGACTAAATTTTCTTTTCTTTTCCTTCCATCTTCTCTGTAACTGGCATAACTTTTGCAACATATCATATTGTAACTAATCCAACTAATAATGAAATAATCATAGAAATACATCATAGATAATTTCCAGATCACATTTTCGATCTAGAGGACGAATTATAGAAAGTGGAGGAGGCAACCATACCGATTGACATATCCAATTGAATAAGAGAACAATGGAGAGATATATAGCTGAGTGTTTTCTTATGGTTTTTGTTTTCTTGTATTTAATTCAGCATCAAAACAATCAAGTTTGGAAATAACATTTTCAACCATTTAAATGGAAAGGCTTTTTCCCTTTCTTAACCATTATAATACATATAATGGCTGCTCGTATGTTAGCTACTTTTCTCTACCTATTGCCACATCTCAAGTTGAAAGAGACTATATATATATATATTTAAAAATATGCTGAAAAAGAGATTATTTAATAACATTACAACATTACTTGCAGTAAAAATAACATATTGACATATGTTATAACTATTATAATGATAATAACTGTCGATTATTTATTTTGATTGATAGTACTTTTTTTTTTTCCATATGCTTGAAAGGCTAAAAGTCCAAAGGATGTTACTGTAATTACCATCATAACACCATTTTGGCATACCTTTGAAGAATTGTGGCGATCGAGCAGGTTTAAATTCAAAGTCACAATAATTTTATAGGGTGGGTTACAAGCAGAGCACAACCCAGAATTCAACAGACCTTCAGCAGTAGGAACAATTTGTGATTCAGGAAGAGATTTCATCAAGAAACTACTGTCAAAAGTAGGGTAGATAGTGGTAACCACTAAATTCAATAAGAGTTCAATAATAATTCCAAAAAAAAAAAAAAAAAAAAATCAAACTTGGGGGGGACAAAGCATGTTAAAACAGAAGCATAAATTGCTCATTCTGGAACTGTTCTACTTAAAATAATTTTGGAATTTCATGAATCACTGGGCTAATATTTGCAATATTCACGGTATGCATAAATAACTTACAAATCATTGAATTGTAAGTAATGTAAAAAAATTATGTAAGCTCAATGGTGTAAGCTGATATTTGGTATCAGAGTGAAAATCTCTCACTTGTGACAAATTAAATGTTATGCAGAGAGAATAACAGTAAATGAGCATTTTTGCATGTTTACATTAAAAAATCAGTTAAGCACCTGTTCAAACAATATCAAAATTATACTCACTGAAAAACCATCATTTGCAATCAAAAGATCCCCTACCATTGCTAGCTCAAAGCACCACAACCCATATACAAGTTGGCAAAAAGAAAAAGAAAAAACTGAAAAAGCAAGAAAGAAAAAGGTCTCCAAGATCATGACTCGCAGCTACTCAACAGATATGACGAAAAGTATCTGGGTAGTGCGAATTACCTAAACTGAGCTTGTACATGTTCTCTCAATCACCTTAGAATCTGTTCTCTGCGAATTCTTTGAGGGAGAACTTGATCCCCTTGAAGAACTATGTCCAAAAAAGTTCAGCTTACCAATCTTCTTTGTAAAAGAACTCATAAATTTATGAGAATTAGACTTCTCCATATTCCTCTTCATACAAACATGGTCTTTCTCCAAATCATTTAATCTCATTCGTAACCGAGCTAATTCAAGTTTTAACTCTCGGTTTTCTCGCCTTAGTGATGCATAATTGTCTCGAGGGGACATTGCTGCACTGAGGGCACCACTGCTGATCCGCCATGATTGGTGCATTGGCTTGTGGTCTTCATCGGGATTGGAGCAGCCTAAGGCATTTCGGAGTCTTAACTGCTCAAAATAAAGCACTTGAACAATAGATTGGAGAGGAAGGCGCTCATTTTGTGCAGCATGTGCACCGGCTTCTTGTGAGAGCTTTTGGAAATCAATCAGTTTGCAGAGCTTCTTCCTGTCTGCATCTGATAAACTCTGATGGGCCTGAAATATGCATCCATAAAAGAATCAGATAAAACAAATTTAAACCCAATGATCATCAAAGATGGTCCATTATTTGGTCCAGATCAATCTTGTGAAAAAGGATATGGAATCAAATCATATCAATTAATCATTATTAAAAACAAATTAAGATACTCAGCCTCGCAAGAAATAACTTCAAATGAAGCTTAATTCAGTAGTCTGGAAAAAAAGTGAATTTGCTAAAATTTCATTTCCTAGGGGTTTTTCGTTTTAGCTTTTATGTTGTTGCTGTTGTTATTTGGGGGAGAGAAGGGGGG
>JAESVK010000636.1:314375-324874 GCA_017140935.1 Hamamelis virginiana
TATATATATATATATATATATATATATATATATATATATATATATATTGTTGCATTTCACATTGCAATTTCCACTAAGAGGGACATCCTTAAATTAAAAACATTGAAAATTGAATTGCAAAGTAGCACTATTCAGAGAAAACAAAATAGATACCATTTACAAGATATCCTTAATTGTGAAAAATTCATAGACAATGCTTAGAAAGATTGGTGTCTGTGGAGGTGTTTGGATATAAATTATTTATTTATTTATTCTTAAATGCATTCTCAAAAATATTAAGAAACTTTTTGAGATAGAAATACGCCGTCCAATAGATTTGACATTCGTGTCTTATATCACTTACTTCATTTTTATGATCTAATTGATAAGGTATGATTGCCTTTTGAATATATAAAGACTAACAATTTTTTACAATTAATTATTCATAATGGAGGTCACTAAAACAAAGAGGAGATTGTTGGAGTTTTGACTTGAATTTTACACCTTTTTTTTACCCATTCCTATTCTTTTTTTTTTTTTTAATTTCTTTTTGTCTACGGTAACTTGAATTTACTCACATACTCCATGTATTTAGAAGAGGTAGTTCGAATCTATTAGGAAAATTCAAAACAAAGGAATTTAAATTAATTCATTTGCAGTGATCAATAGTGATGGCAAATTATTATTATTGATTTGAATTGGTGTATGTTTTGGTATTGATGGAAGATTGTAATAGTGGTGGACGGGTTTGTGGGTGGTGGTAGTGGTAGTTGCAGTAACAGTAATAACACAATAATTTAACGTGCGAGTTTTAAAATATGATATGATATAATCTAGGAAATAAAAACCCAAAATAAAACAAAGTAAGAAACCAAAAAGAAAACAATAAAAACAAAAAATCAAAACAAAAGAACAAGCTTACAATTAATTGTAAATTGGTTTAAGTTTTGAGCACTCAATTTAAAGATTTTCCCTAATTTCAAACACATGCATCCAAAATTAAAGGTTCATCACATCACTAGGGTATTAGTGTATTACCTTCTATACATATAAGCCTATAGGACTAGGAGACATATTAAAAAAAACAAAGGCATTGGAAATGAAGCATTGATGTATATCCTAGGTAGCAACTTCAATAACCTAAATTAAGTGAAATTTTTTGTATTTTAGTTCAAGGGAGGAGGGATAATGTAAATTGCTTTTTACCCTTTTGCACTTTTATGACTTTCCACGTGAAAATAAAGGAAAGCAAAAAGAAAAGGTCAAAAAGGGGAAACAACACTCAAAACATATATAGGGATTGGTGTGGCCACTTTTTGATAATTTTATGATTACCCATGCACCACCCCTCTAGTGGGACATGTTGGGTTTTTACAGGTGGGTCCAATTGGGGCTCCACAGGCCATAATTGAATTGAATTATGTGATATCATTAGGTATGATATCTCTTCCACTACCACCACCCTTCCCCTCCTTCATGTAAATGGGAACAAAAATATTTTTGTTCAAGTCAAAAGTTTTTATATATTATGAATAGAATGGTCATAGACATGCACATTCATGGAGGTGGGGTGAGACCCACTAGAAGGGAAAATGATGGCCAGTTTGTCACTTGTCTGTGCTATATGGTAAGCTCAAGCCTAAGTGAGCTTGAGTGAAGGCCAATCTATAGTAAATTGTTTTGAATATGAAAAATATATCAAACCAATAGTAGATTTCATAAATACAAGTTTCACAAATATATATATATATATATATAGTCCTGATCTTATCAACTATACCTAGCTTATTTTAACTAAAATCAGCTAAGAACACAAGTCATTGGATTCCCATACACTTAATGCATGATTTATCTCAAGATTTCAATTCAATGGCTCAAGGGTTTTAGCTTATTTTAGTTAAAATGAGGTATTCTTCATAAGAACATTTTTCTATATGTATATACCAGAAGATATACATTAATATAGTTAGTGAATAGTTGTTAATTAATGGGGTGGGTGACAACAAATGAGCCAAAAACCTTATCCATGAAGAATGGAACCCGAAATTTCATCCCAGAAAGAAAAATATATAAATCACTGAGCCAAAACTCATATTCGCAGGAAAAGAAATATTGCAAGACAATATCTTGTAAGTCTTTTAACTTTTATGCAATAAGGTGGTTAGGGATATGGAAAATGCATGGGCCGTACTAACAACCCTGTCCTATTCTTAGTCTCATTTTCAGTCCACCAAACATACCTTAGCTAGGTTGTACGTGAGTGGAATTCCTTTCGGTATGATTAATATTGAGTGGTTTAATTCTTGAATGAGATTCCCTTCAAAGTTGGACCGCCCTAGGACCTGTCCCATTCTTATCCCTGCAACTTGGAATTTGGAAGATGACACTTGAACTTAATTAAATGGTGAAACTTAGGATCTGGTTCAACACGCTTGGTTTTGACCACTCTTGACCTAATTTCTTATTCTTTACACACAACTCCCAACACCCCCCCCCCAACCCACCCCTTATAATTAATGTATTTATTTATTATTATGGCTTCAACAGACAATGCGCATTTAAGCCTAAATTAGGTCGTACACAAAAATTATTTCCTTTCTATTTTTTTATTTTTATTTTTTTTTCATTTTTTAATTATGGTTTGAACTCTTAACTAATGCCATATAGAATAGATGTTATGAGCTGGCATGGATAGGGTTTGGGACAATTGGTCTCAATATCAAGATCTCATGCTAGCATTTTATAAATATAATTATTATAATTGATATTATGATGTTGTATTAAAAAAAAAAAAGTGTTATACATTTTTATCCCGAATCAAATATGTAGTAAAGTATGTTAAACTTATAAAGTTGGTACAAGATCTCAACCTAATAAGTTGGTCTTTTAAGTTGGAAACCCAATCTATGATAATAGGTCTCATCCCCCATCCTTACTTTCTAAGTTTTTTTTTTCCCTTGTCCAAGCAACAAGATGTCCGAACTATAAAAGCTCAACTAATCCCCACTCCTCATGCAAAACCACTATCCCATGGGGTAGTATAACGCCTGGGTTACATAATTCTGGCTGATGGCTAATTTAGAGAGTTTTTTGGCTGGTTTTAAACCTGGGATGTCTGGATTTAATTACAGCTCATCCTTTTGCTGCAAGGCCAAACTCTTGTTGGTTTCTAAGTTCTTTTAGTTCAGTACTTGAACTTATTACCTTACAAATAGATTGAGATTCAGACTATATATCCTAACATAATTTTTTTAAAGGCTGCTTTTAAAAAAAAAAATTAAAATATCAATCATTTTTCTTATATTAGAAATAGTTATAATATTGATCCATTTGGCAATCTCTATCTTATAATTATTTACGTAGAATACTGCTACGTATATATACCAGTGGACATTGTATCAGTCTTGATCTTATAAGAACAAGCTTACTTATTTTATCGTTAGTCCACTTTCACTAAAATACATGTTTTAAAAAACCGACCATTAGATTAGATAATCTTTTCATGTATGTCATGTCTGTAAAAAATCACAAAGATCCAACTATCGTATTTCAAAATACAATCTATGAAAAATTCTAACAATATCTAGCTACTATTGGATGGTGCCATAATTAATTATATAACAGTCTATATTTTGAAAACCGACATCTGGATCACTGTGATTTTTTTTTTTTTTTTTTTACATACATAAGATGCATGAGAAGATTATATAATCCAACAATCGGTTTTTAAAAACACCTATCCTAAAGAAAATGGGCGAATGATAATAGATCGGGACTATATGTATGTGGGCATCGAGGATGGTAACGTTTGTAGGGGAGCAGTCCTCCGGAACAGTGATAAGGTGACAAAGCTGTTCAGGACAGTGCAATGAGAAAATTAAGGGAATGGATAGAAGAGCTGACATCACAATTAGTGAGAAATGAAATTATATGGCAGGTGGTGGAATTCAATTGGAAATTGAAACACAGTTTAATCTAGTTTTTGTGGTGGTGGAGTGAAAGTCAGTCTCATCAGTGTCGAATGCACGCCAAAGAGTATTAAAGTTAGGGAACATAAAGGCATCCTATGTTTGGCTCATTCCTTTCTCCGAACTACTGGCACGTGATCTTCAGCGTGTGGATCCCACTAAACAACCCCATTGTTTGGTTGCAAGAATAATAATATCCCAAGTTTTGGGCATTAAGATGTTAAAATTATGCATTTCTGATCACACATTGATCAGGTCCAATCAGTCAATCAAAGTTCATTACCAAAGTGAGCGATAAAGACAGAAGTAAAGCAGGGTTCAAAATGGACCAAGTTTGGGCTTTAGAATATTTTTTTTTCTTTCCAAGTATCCCAACCTTCAGCTCGACTAATCTTCAAATATGAGTAATACTACTGTCCATGGGGTTGGCCATTTTGCAAACCTTCAGCTCAAAAAATTGAGCTAGTGGTCCTATGTGGGGAGTCGAACTTAGGACCTTCCTGTTTTGAAAGTATAAGCTTCAAGATCGATTGTTTTACTCCATGAGGTTAGGTTAGGTTGTCAAACTCTACCTGAAATTATAGCACAATTTGCTTGGGCCTGCCAAACATTTGTACTAAAAGATATACAATAATATATATATATTGAAGGAAAGCTCATGGAAATGCCAACCTAGTTAGGATGCTAATTTCTCTTCAATGCGTACACCCATTTTTATAGCTAAAAAAGGTGGGGGAGCTCGTGACAAGTCTATCCAATCTCAAATGGGCTCAACCAAAACCCAATTCAATTCAATTTATAAAGTATGGCCCAAAGACAATCTGTATCATACAACTAGCACTCAGAAGCCCATCGAAGCCTTATATAATAGTAGATTAGTAGGCATCAAGCGCTGAAGCCCAGCCCAGGCTCAGCAACAGATCCTACGTCGAGGCAAAATGAGGTTTTTTAATCATTCTCTCAAATGAGTGACTAATTTGGGTTATGCCAGAAGTGGGGCCTTAACAGCTACTGCACTATAATACAATTTATTTATTTATTTGCATACATAGGGTATCTTGGACCAACTCCTTCTGAGATTTGGGCTCAAACTAACCTCTAGGGATGGACGAATTCATCTACAAATCTCATCCATTGCGATAGTCAAAGTATCAAGGTTCGATCCCACGACACCTGCTTCATGAGGTGTATGGTCTTTGACAGTCTGAACTACCTTGATGGAATATAATGCAATTGTATTTGCACTCTTAAATATGCCTCAAACGGTGTGGTGTCGGCCACTTATTCTTCTGACACACAAGTTAGAATTGTGTAAAAATATAGTAGAGTCCACTCAATGAGAATTACTTACCCAATGAAGAAGGTTCGAATCTTTATATGGTGCTTAGGTAAGCCTCATCAAACGGCCCATGACCCAGCCCAGTTGGATAAAGCCCTGCCCGAGCCCAAACGGGCTGGCCTGGCCCTGCCTTGATATTATTTGGACGGGGTTGGGCTTGAGGGCTGACCCAAAAGCCCAATTGTTAAGCCCGTTGGCCCACCCTAAAAAACCTAATTTTGGCCCAGAGTTGGGCTTATTCAATTGACTAATATTTGTTTAGTATTTAAACAATATTCTGAATTTGATACTTTTCAAAATGTTTTACAACGTATTAAATGCAACATGGAGTAACATTGTAAATTTATAATATAATTATAAAATAAGCCCAAAAAATATATGATATTTTTTTTAAAAAAAAAAATTATACATTTTAAAATTCAAATCATTTTATTCCCACTTTCTCTTCTAAGTAAAGCCCTACTTTACTGGCTCATTTTTGGGCAGTTATCACATCCATTCCTAGAGATTAATTAAAGCTTACTTGTAATGAAGTTTTCATCAAGCGATTACAAGCTATAGACCAAATGAGATCCAAACTCTGAATGAACAAATCAACGCTTTAAAATGGATAGTTTATTTGTTTGTGTGTGTGTGTTTATTTGTATGTTAAATTTCAAGGCGCGTTTGGATAAGCTTCTACTTTATGTTTTTCTACTTTTAAAAGTAAAAAAATGAAAGCTTTTTATTTATTCTATAGTGCAAAATTTTGGTAGTTACTCAACTTTTTAAAGTCACTACCAAATTTTTCGCACTAAAAAATTTTATCTTTTAGAAGAACAGAAAGCAGAAGCTTATCCAAACAAGCCCGAGTTACTCGTGCTAGAAGTTAAGTAAGTTTCTGCAACAACTTCAACTTCCAAGAAAAACAAGAAGATTGCTAAATGATGTCCTTCAATCCCATTGTAGTGTTTTTGTTGTGTTTATTTTATTTTATTTTTTATTTTTTTTCTTCTCTCTCAATTAAAGGAGAAATGTAGGACGTACGGAATGCATATAAAAATTCTTTAATTCAACCGTGAATTTTTTAAAAATATCTGTTATACAGTGAAAATGGGTTGACAATATAAAAGTATAAGCACATCCTAACAAAAATATATGCTGGACCAGCCCTTGGCTTTTGCCACCTAAAACATTTGCTTGAGGCCCCCAATTTTAAGGGGTCCAATTTTTTTTTTAAGCCCTATACTCCCACAGTCCATGGACAAGGGCTTTCATCCATAGTTCTCCAATCTAATTATCTAAAGGGGCCTAACTGCACAGGAAGCAGCAGCAGCAACTGAGCAAAGCCCCTCAAAGCCTCCCCTAAGGCCCTAAGACCCTTATTGATGTCGAGACCCTTCAGTCCATCACCATTCGCTTATCTCTTCTCTGCGATTCATTCTAATTTCTAAACCCTAAAACTCTGGAGCAACAGCAAGCCAGCAGGCCCTAACGAGACGTCGAGACGCTTCGCTTCTCTCTTTCTCTGCCGACTCTGCGATTGTCGATTCGTTATCTTCTTTAATCCCTAAATCTCTCAAAGGTACACTTTTTATATTCATAATCTCAATCCTTTTTCCATTTCCCTAAATCTCTTGCTTCTTTAGTTGTTGTTGTAATCTAGTTTCTTCAGACTTTGATTCCTCTGTGTTATAAAGCTAGAGCATATTTCATTTATAGCTTTAAACTTTCATCTTGCTTCTCTGTTTTTTTTTTTTTTTAAATATTACATTAATTTGTATATTTATCCATAGTTACTAGTTAGCATCATATGTAACAAGTTGGGTAGCTCCATAGGTGAATGGTGGAGTGTTAACAAAATTTTGAAATCATGAGTACGAAGTACCAAAAAAACAGCTAAAAAAACTACCCTTCTAATGTATTTTACCAAAAATCCTTAATGTTTTATGAATTGTTTGATATATGTGTATTAGTGAATGGTGATAGGAGGATTTGGGTGAGCCAAATGAAAACCCTTTTGCGAATTGCTTGTTGTAGTATGGTTTTAGGTTTTAGCCTAAAAGAAACTAAGATATGCAATTTTTTTTTTTTTAAAATTTTTTTATATGTCAAAATGTAGAAGGGCCTCATTCTGGGAACTCGCTTAGGGCCACCCAAACCCCAGGGCCGACACTGAATAGATGTAAGCATAATCTTTGTATCAACCTTTTCTTATGTAAATCTTTTGCATACATTTTATACATATGCAAGTCTCTTGAAAAAAAGAGTTCAATATTCAGCACAAAGAAGCCGGATATCTAAAACAAGATGAAATAGAGTTTGTTATAAAAAAATCTACCGCTGACCTACAAGGGTGACATCCTTAATTATATGTATGGATTGGATTTGTCATGTAATAGGCTAACAGGAGAAATCCCATATGAATCGGGAAAGCTTACTTTGATTCATGCACTGAAGAGACTGCCGCCACTATGCTAGGTAGCTAGATGCAAGTATTTTAGATTCATTTTTCTCTTGTTATATTTATTTTTCCATTATTTTTAACACTAATTTCAATAGTTCAGATTTTGCATGTTTAAAACCTGAAAGAAAAAAAATATATTAATAATAAATTTCATATTTCTAACTCAAAATCATTGCACTCTGTGAGTGTAAAAGGCTCCTACAGCCTAAAAATCTAGTTCTAAAATCTAAATAGGAGAAAGCAAAATTTCATAGTTCTAAAATCTCATGCAAAGCCTTGATTTAAATAATTTTCTTTCCTCCATCACTCAAAGTGCAAATTAATTTAAACAGGGCATTAATCTAAACGGAAGGAGGGTCTTGTTTGTTCTCAATTAAATGGCATGGTTCATTCACTCATCTCTCCTTACTATTAAGTGTGTGATTTTGAAACAAATTTGCTTTGATTTTCTCACTGAATGTATGCTCTACAATGGTGGACTTGTGCATGATGGTTTCCCAAACCCAATTTTTAGAATTTATGCATGTGATCGAGTTTTGAGCCTCTAACATCTCTTTTAACTAAAAAGATAAATTTTAACCTTAGTTACGATGTTCATACCATGTATATAGTTAATAATAGTTCTTTGTCTTGAAGACCTATGGTCTTTATTGTTTGAGATGAGAGAGATTTTCTTAAGGAAATTTATCCAAAAGTCCCCAAGTTTGGAACTTTATACCACGAAGTCCAATTTTATACCATGAGGTCCTCCATATTTTCAAATTCTTTTGTTTATTTATTATGTTAAAAATATTTTTCTACTTGATGGTATAAAATGCTCATGTGAGAGACTTATGGGTATGTAGCCCAATTTTCTTAATACATTTATACTTTTATGAGTTAGGGCTAATGTTGTTCCGGCCTGGATCAGTTTGGGCCCAAACCCACTTGGAGAAAATTTTGTGGCAAAACCCAACTAAAACCCTCAAACTAGCCGGTCATCATTTTAGGTCCAGAAATCCTTTGGAGCGGCCTGGTGTCTACCCCAATCAACATTAAAGTCTATATCATTTTGCCTCTCGATCTGATTTGGTGCAACCTGCAAAAGCTATTTGGGCCATAACATAAAGGCTCATACAATAGACTTTCGAAAGTCCATTTAGAGCCTTCCCAGATGGTGGGCCAAACATGCTGACCCTATTGTTGGGGGTATAAGAGGAAATTGTTAATATTATACTAGGTTTAGGGGTCGAATTTCCTCCAATATGCGTGTAAGAGTTAGTGATAAGTGCCAATTCATCTTTTTATTTTTCTCATTGTTTTATATGCTTTCAGCTAGGCGAGAACTTCCATTCTAACCTATTTATAGAGTTCCATTTTCTTATCATGACATGAGATAAAAGAAAAATTGTCAAAAAATGATAAATTGTTTCTAAAAGTGGATGAAATTGCATTCAAATGGTATTTTTTTGGAGTTAAAAATTACATTTAATAGGCCTCGTGGTTAGCCCCATGGGATAGATCGAGATCAAAATAAGCTTTTAGCTTAATTTATGTACATTAGTTGATTTGGTTGCAATTAGAGAAGCATCTTCCAAATATATAGTTTGATTGCTTTGTATAGATCTTGATTTGGAATTGCATTCCAACTCAATAAATTCAAATCCACGCAGACAATTCTATTGTTAATTAAAGAGATATTTTAGAAGTTCGCTTAGTTGAAATTTTCATATTAATTTCAATTCTGTGCCATTACAATTTATTTGGCAAGCTTAAAAATAGAATAGAATTAAAATTCTATTTTAAACCAATTTTCTTGATTGAAATGACATAAAATATAATTACAATTCTAGTTTTGTATCGCTGTTGAATTTGAAGAATGATCACACTTTACCAGAATTGATTTCATTTAAAGTTCATTTTTATTAATCAATTTCCAAAAATATGTCTTATTTATAATAACAATAAAGGTGAACCTTTTTAAACAAAATAATTAAAATTCTTATTCTATTTTATTTAGACGTGCCAAACGAAATGAGTTGTTTAATTTCCACAAATTCAAAAGTCCAAGTCATTCTTAAAGACTTTGTAGTACAATTGTTTAATTTCCACAAATTCAAAAGTCCAAGTCACCCTTAAAGACTTTGTAGTAATCACAATTACCCCAATCCACCCAACGGATTCATGTACCATCTCTATCTATAAGATCAGAAAATCTCACACAAAAAATAATTTTTCCATGGATAATTGGATGTGTAGGTAGACAGCTAGCGGTCGGGCACCTAGCTATTAAACTCCTCAATCAGTGCGTACCAATTACAAAACCATTCAACACGTCTTAATTTGTTGACTTGAAACCAAACGTCCAATATTGAAACACCACCTCCATTCATTTTCAAATTCTTACAATGCATGTGTGTGAATATATGACCAGGAGATAAGCTTGCATAAAAGCCAGTTTAGAAATTCACGTAGCTAGGTGCCTTAATTAATTTCCTCGATCAATGGAGTGGAATTTAGTTTGTTTTGTGTGATAGTTTTGGCATTGTTATTAAACCCGGACCGGACCGGCCGGTTCAACCGGTTGGACCGGGAACCGGTCCCCTCTCCGGTTGGTTCAACCCCCAAAAACCCGTTTTTCAATTAAACCGTTCAACCCGCCGGTTCAATCGGTTCAACCGGTCAAAAAACTGGTCAACCCGGTTTTTTTAAAATATATATATATATATATATATGTATATCAGGGCTGATCCTATCAGCCCGTCCTGACCGCGGCCAAGGTCAGCCC
>JAESVK010000636.1:329874-354920 GCA_017140935.1 Hamamelis virginiana
ATGTACGTGTGATCAGCACAAGTTGGTGCATGCATGTTATGGGTGACAATAATCGTGCGGATTGTGTAGTATGTAATTGAAATCTTATATCATATATATAAAGAAAAATGAATCCATATGAATTGAGCTTTAGGCGATGCTTGACATAGTAAACTACTGATGATCACAAGGTTCCAAATTAATCACTTTTAAAATATTTTTGTCAAAAATCTAGGATGATCAAGGCCCCATTCAGAATAATTTTTGTCTAAAATCACTTTAATTTAGAATTCAAAGTTTTACTTAGATTTTAAAATATAAAACAATAATCACTTCGATCTAAATAACATGAGAGATATATGTAGGATTATTGGCTAACACATTAATCACTTCTAGTATGTCAATTTAAATATAACTGTAAAGAGATACGTGTGTGAAAAGATAGTTTTTAAAAAAATGATTTTAGAAAAATATTAATGCAATATATAAGGGCTGTATTGTAATTTATCAATGCAATATATCAATACAATACTGTATTATATTAATGCAATATATATATATAAACATGAGATAAACTCTCATATATGGCATCCCCTTGAGTGGTTCATACACATCTCTTTTCTACACATATTTAAAACTATATTATATCATTACAAAACAATTTCTTGCTTGACTTGCCGTGAAGACCAGGCCAATTCAAACATCACCTCCATCAACACCACTTTAATTAAGTTCCTCTAAACTTCCACACGGGCGGGCCCTAGCTATTAAATTCCTCAATTAGCGTGTACCAACTACCACCATTCAACACCTCTTAATTTGTTGACTTCGAACCAAACGTAATTTAGTCTAATATTGAAACGGGTGGGGCTATTTACAGCTCACCTTTTACTAAAAGTAATCCGTTTTCTAAATACAACCCATCCATTTGTATTTTTACTAAAGGCAGCACAATAAAATTTTAATTAATATACTCATTTTACCCTTTACTAAATACAACCCATTACATAACAGAAATACTATAAGCAACCCATATTACCCCCAACACCATATTACTACAACACCAAACATAAAACATATTACCCCCAATACTTTTGTCTTAGGTTTGTTTGTTTATTTTTTGTAAACATTATATTTGGATTAAACATACTTCAAAATATGAAAAGTAGCACTCTATAACCATTATGGTGTTACGAAAAAAAACTCATATTTCGATCGGAAAATAGAAAAAAAAAAAAAAAAAAACTGTGTTCGTGTTCGCATTCGGCCTGGTAAGTTCGAATGTGAAGCTTTAGTATTCGGTAGACCATCACCAAACATAAAGCTTTAATATTCGGTAAGCTAATGCCGAATATGTAGATTTAATATTCGGCAATTACATATTCGACATTAACTTACTGAATATTAAAGTTTCATATTCGGTATTGGTTTATCGAATACTAAAGCATCACATTCGATATTGGTTTACTAAATACTAAAGCTTAATATTTGGACTTACCAGGCCGAATGCGAACACGAACACAATTGTTTTTTTTTTTTTTTTCGATCGAAATATGGGTTTTTTTTCGTAACAACATCACACCATAATGGTTATAGAGTGCTACTTTTCATGTTTTGAAACATGTTTAATCCAAATATAATGTTTACCAATAATATACAAACAAACTTAAGACAAAATTAAGTATTGAGAGTAATATGTTTTAGTTGGGGGTATTGGGGGCTGAGGTTTTTTTTTTTTTTTTTTTGGGTTTTTTGCGGTGGTTGCCGCAGTCTCTTGTTGTCATGGCTGTGGTGATAATGTTTGATGGCGGTGGAAGAAGAAGAACATGAAGAAGAAGAAGAAGAAGTTGTTGTTTGAAGAGCTTGGTGATTGAGAGGATTGAGAGTAATGGGATGTATTTAGACTTGGGGCATTTATGGTATATTAAAACTTTTGTTTTGTATAGTAATGGATTGCCTAAAGATTAGTGGGATGTAGTTAGAAAATGGTAAAATAGACCCAATAAAAATTTTAAATGGGTTGCCTTTAGTAAAATGGTGGGCTGTAAATAGCCCCACCCTATTGAAACACCACCTCCCTTCATTTTCAAATTCTTACAATGCATGTGTGTGTGTATATGACCAAGAGATAAGCTTGCATAAAAGCCAATTTAGAAATTCACATAGCTAGGTGCCTTAATTAATTTCCTCGATCAATGGAGTGGAATTTAGTTAAGTGCTTGATGTAATCAGAGCCGGCCTTGAGGGCAGGCCTGACAGGCAATCGCCTTGGGCATCCATTTTTTTAGTAAAATTTAGGGGTATTAAATTTGGTCTTAGTATTGATATAATATATAGGCAACCAATTCTATTTTAAACTAATTTTCCTGATTGAAATGGCATAAAATATAATAACAATTCTAGTTTTGTGTGGCTGTTGAATTTGAAGAATGATCACACTTTACTAGAATTGATTTCATTTAAAGTTCATTTTTTATTAATTAATTTCCAAAAATATGTCTTATTTATAATAACAATAAAGGTGAACCTTTTTAAACAAAATAATTAAAATTCTTATTCTATTTTATTTAGACCAAACGAAATGATGGGGCAGTGCAGTTGTTTAATTTCCACAAATTCAAAAGTCCAAGTCACCCTTAAAGATTTTGTAGTACAATTGTTTAATTTCTACAAATTCAGAAGTCCAAGTCACCCTTAAAGACTTTGTAGTTATCACAATTGCCCCAATCCGGCCACCCGACCGTTCTGCCTTTTTCAACTATTTGGTAATCCAGTTCACGGACTCATGTACCATCTCTATCTATAAGATCAGAAAATCCCACACAAAAAGTAATTTTTCCATGGATGATTGGATGCATAGGTAAGACAGCTAGCAGTCGGGTCCCTAGCTATTGAACTCCTCAATCAGTGCGCACCAATTACAAAACCATTCAACATACACGTCTTAATTTGTTGACTTGGAACCAAACGTAATTAAGTCCAATATTGAAACACCACCTCCCTTCATTTTCAAATTCTTACAATGCATGTGTGTGAATATATGACCAACAGATAAGCTTGCATAAAAGCCAGTTCAGAAATTCACGTAGCTAGGTGCCTTAATTAATTTCCTCGATCAATGGAGTGGAATTTGGTCAAGTGCTTGATGTTTTGTGTGACAGTTTTGGTTCAAATCCATGGACATAGATGCTGTTTTGAAGAGGAGAGGATGAGTCTGCTAGGATTCAAGGCCTCTCTCAAATCACTAAGTGTTGATCGTCTCCCTTCATGGGTTGACGAGAAAGAGAGTGATTGTTGTGGGTGGGAGGGAGTTACTTGCAACACCACCTCAAGCCATATCATCTACCTCTCCCTACAGGAAATTGTTCGTGAAGATGGCCCAATTTTGCTTTTAAATGTCTCATTCTTCCAGGCTTTTAAAGAATTGCAAAGTCTCGACTTATCAAATAATATGTTTCGTGGTTTGGTTGAGAATGAAGGTACGTTAACAACTCTCGCCCTTCAATCTGGATTTGCTGTTGATATTTCAAAAATCAGTATGTCACCAAATTGCACAATCATGTTTATGTGGATTATCATGATAAGGAATCTTATATGCCACATGGTAACTACCCTGCATCTTTAATCCATATCCGCACCATCATGTATTTTGATGGTGTGTTGTGCAAATGTGAGATATTAACACATGCCGATGTTTCAAAAATCTGCACCAAATGAATTCCCATTCCTTCACTAGCTTATTGATGCGTGGCTGGAGCCACACGGAGTTTAGGGGCAGCTGCCCTTCCTCAATATATATATATATATATATAAGGTGCACCTGATATAGGATGTAAGCAGGTGGCCTCTTCTTGATCCACTTGTTGAACATATTTTCGAAAAATAACCGTTAGATTTGATGCTTCTTTTATGTATATCATGCCTGGAAAAAATTACAATGATCTAACAGTTGGTTTCTGAAAAATGTAACTTTGAACAAACTGTGGCTTTTTTGTTCTTTAAAATGTCACCCTTTTTTCACAGTCAATTTTTTAAAAAACCAACCGATGGATCACTGTGATTTTTGGCTGCAGACATGATATACATAAAAGGAGCATCAAATATAACGGTCAGTTTTCGAAAATATACTCAACAAGTGACTCTATATACTCAACAAGTGACTCTAGAAGAGCCCACCTGCTTGCATCAGGTGCACCTTATATTAGAAGCTATATATTTATATATATATATAGACACACATACATGAATGCTAAGGTTAGGTGCACCTGATGCATTGCATCATGTGACCTCCTTTAGAGCTAGATGCAGATCATTTTTTGTTAAACTGGCCGTTGGATTAAAAACTCCTCTTATGTATATCATGCCTGCCAAAAATCACAGTGATCCGACGGTTGGTTTTTGAAAAAAGATACGGTGAAAAATTGTGACATTTTGAAGAACAAAAAAATCATAGTTTTTCACAGTGACAATTTTTCAAAAATCGACCGTCGGATCACTGTGATTTTTGGCAGGCATGACCTACATAAGAGGGGTATCTAATCGAACAATCAGTTTTTCAAAATATGATCCGCAACTAGATCTAAAGAAGGTCAACTGATGCAACTTGCATCAGGTGCACCTTGTTGGCCCCAACCCCCCCAGAGGGGGGGGGGAAAATAAGGTATGTTTTTTTTTTTTTTTTTTTTTTTTAAATTATCGAATTAAAAATTTGGCTCAATTAAATTTGGGGAAAATAGAATAAGTTAACAAATTTAATTGAAGATGAATAGAAAGAGAGTATGAGTTACAACTAAACAATTTAACAAGCAAGTAAATAAATTAAATGCAAGAGATAGAGATAGAGAGATTCAAACACAATGATTTTAACGTGGTTCGATCTCCGTTTACATCCACGCCTCAAGAGCCCCGTCTTAAGGATTCCACAATCCACTATGGATTACTTTTTTAAGGTGGAGAAACCTTTACAAGTTGTCTTCTTTCAAAGGTGGAAGATACTCACCCACAAGGGATTCACACAACCCTTACAATCTCACAAAATTACAAGATAAATAAAGAGTACAGAGAGAAACTCCTCAAAGAGTAGATGAAAACAAATATGAGAACTCACTAATATCTCTCAAGATCAAGAACTAATGTTGGCTTAGGAGAGATTGAAGATGAATCACACACTAAATGATGAATAACAATAGAATTTAGAGAAAGTGTGTTTCAACAAGTTCAGAGTAGAGTAACTAACCCATCCAAGACTCATTCAAGTGATATTTAAATGCCCTCATGCAAATATGGTTGTTAGAAAGAGAAATGTAGCCGTTTGGTTTGCAAAAAACTAGCCGTTATAAAATGCATGCAGAGCAACCATTAGTCGACTAGGACACATAGATTAGTCGACTAGAGCATTTAAAATACACTTATGAAAAGCGTTCGAAGTCGGTTAGTCAACTGGCTCAAGGTGATTAGTCGACTAGAGAAGTAAGAGACATAGTTTTGAAATCTGGGCACGATTAGTCGACTAGAGACTAGGTGTTAGTCGACTAGGAAACAATTAGTCGACTAATGACCAGGAATTAGTTGACTACCTTAGGTGTTTATGAAACATGCTTACTGCCTTGCAGTTAGTCGACTAGGCATGGTGTGTTAGTCGACTAAGGGAGGCCATAAATTATTTTTCATAAACTTTAAGCTATATTTTGACTTAGAAAAAGGCCCACTAAGTTTATAAAACATTTTTGACTAATCAAAGGATTTTCCAAATTTAAAAACAACGTGTAGAGGTCAAGTTCACTTAAGCCAACAAAGTTTTTAATCCTATTATGAGAGATTCACAAATAAGCATCCTAAGCAAATACACAATATACAAATAAAGTCTTCAAGTCTTGTGCTAGGCTTCATCTTTAGCTTTGAGCAAATCTTCAATGTTCTTAGTGAATATATGACTATCCATATTCACTTTGGACACATTAGGATTGCATAGACATCATAGATGCTTCAGGCAAGATTGATTCTTTATTGAAGCTCAACCTGTTTCTTATAACCATGAATATTATATGAAGAATGTACAAGAAACATATGATAAAAGATTAACAGAGATTAGCCACACAAAGACTTGGGAGAAATCATTAAGAGGCTTGACATATATGCAATATGTTCAACCAAGTTATATGCATGCAAAATCATACATCAATGTTTGTTATCATCAAAATCATTTAATGGGGTGGGATGGATCATTTACCAAAATATAATTGAAGCCATAGGGCTAATACACCTAACCTTAGCATTCCAATATATATATATATATATAAGAGAAACGATCTAATGGGGTCCGGATCGCAAGTGGACCGCATAGCTATTTGGCCGTGTCCCGGTGGTCGGTTCCAAATTCCGACTGTTGAATATGATGCTTACCCCTTGTATGCCACACCTGCAAAAAATCATGCCGATCCGACGTTCGGAATTTTGTAAAACCATCCTTAACCAGACTGAAAGTACCAAAGACTATATATAAATTTCATTTGCATTTAAGGCTGGTTTTACAAAACTCCGACCGTCGGATCGGCATGATTTTTTGCAGGTGTGGCATGCAGGGGGTGAGCAACACATCCAACGGTCGGAATTTGGAACCAACGACCAGAACAAGGCCAAATGGCCGTGCGGTCCACTTGCGGTCCGGACCCCATTGGATCGTTTCTCTCTCTCTCTCTCTCTCTATATATATATATATATATATATAAGAGAAGATCCATTAAGGTCCGGACCTTAAGCATAATTTAAGATCCACTTTTCACTAGGATTGGTATTTTGATAAATTGACCATTGGATTAGATAATCTTCTAATGTATGTCATTTTTGCCAAAAATCACAGTGATCCAACGATCTGTTTTCAAAATACATATTGTTAAACAGTTGTTACAGCATCCAATGGTAAATACTGTTAGAGTGTTTCATAGACTATATTTTGAAAACTGATTGTTGGATCACTGTAATTTTTGACAAGCATAACATACACAAGAAGATTATCTAATCCAACGGCTGTTTTTTCAAAATACCATCGGCTGTGTGAGAAATGATGAGTGAACTTTAAATTAATTTAAGGTCCGGACCTTAATGGATCAATTATATATATATATATATATATATATAAATAAATTATACTTTTTTTTTTTTTTTTTTTTTTTTTTTTCCAAAATCAATTTTGGAAAACTATCTCTTATCGTATCTCTTTATATAGTTGTATTCAAATCATGTCTTCAAGTATCAAAATTTTATACTATAAGTAATTGTGGCAAAAGTTGGGTCACAATCACTTCGATCTAGCTAGTAGTATGCTGCTAATATATAGGATCATTTTTGTACATGTATACAATTATGTTTTATAAAGATGTCCTTAATTATATCAATCCACTTAATACTTACCAATAAATCAATTTTAAGTTGCTCAAAAAATTAAGTTGTAAAAATTATGAAATTTTAAGCTACTTCTGATTTTACGGGCTACTTTTTATTTATCCCAATCTGAATCCAATGGGTAATTTTACTTTCAAAATACTCTGGTACACATTTTTATGATGTGGTAGCCAATAAATTAGCAAAACCCCTATTTTGCAAATAATTCTTTATGAAATTAATCTCTTTTGTTGGGTCCAGAAAAAAAAAATCCCTTTTATCAGTACACTTTAACCAATGTTATCAAACTCGGACCGGACTGGCCGGTTCAACCGGTTGAACAGGAAACCGGAAACCAGTCCCCTCTCCGGTTGGTTTAACCCACAAAAACTCATTTTTAAAAAAACCGTTCAACCCGCCGGTTCAACCGGTCAACCCGTTTTTTTTTTCATTTTTTTTTTTCAAAAAATTTTTAATTTTTTTTTAAGGTGCTAAATTGACTAAAATAGTCCCAATATTTTTAAAATCTCTTAAAGCCAAGAAGGCTAAAAAGGCAAATTTGTCTAATAAAATCCCAAATAACAAAAAGAAACCCAAGCACCTTATAATTTAATAATACAATATTCTTATCTTACATTTAAAAAAATATAAATAATAAAGATTGATCAATAGTAATTATCAATTTTCAATTTTGATGACTGCACATAAATTCAAATATATGAATTGATTGTACAAACATTTTAAAAAATATATATTTTGAATCATTTACTGCTTTTATTCTAATAAATAAATAAATAAATAATATATTTATGATGTCACGGTTCAACCCGGTTGATCCGACGGTTGAACCGGTTAACCCTTAACCCGGTAATTTTTCCGATTCGATGAACGGTCCGGGTTTTAAAACAATGGCTTTAACAACATCTCTTTTTATTTTTCATTTTGCAGATTTGGTAACTTTCAGCAATTTGGAGATCTTAGATTTGAGTGAGAATAATTTCATTGGGAGTATTCCCCCATTTATAGGGGAACTTACTTCTCTCAAGGCTTTATCTTTGGCTCAAAATAAACTTAACGGCTCTTTATCCATTCAAGGTAAAGTCAACAGAAAATCAAGCATGATGATCTACTTGTTTGTTTGTAATTAATAATGTGAAAATTTAAAACAAAAGTGAAAAAAAAAAAAAAACCATGAAAATCCAATGGCAAATCATCAACTCTTCCTTTTCAATTGAAACATCTTATAACAAATTAAAACATCTTAAAATAGTTGTCCAATATATCCTTAGTGCAACGCTATGCACCGCTACAAGCTAACTATTGCTACAAAGAAGGAACAAAGATAATTTTGAAAATTCATTAATGGTTAGTTTTTGAAGTTCACTGCATTTCCTTCTTTGTAGCAATACTTTGAAGTGGCACATAGCATTTTCCATGTTGTTATGCATGGCAAGATAAAATGAGTATGGGAATCACTTATATATGTTATTTGCTTTTGCAGGTTTATGTGCACTGAAGAAACTTGAAGAGTTAGATCTCAGTCAGAACTACTTTGAAGGGATCCTTCCTCCATGTCTTAACAACTTGACATCTCTTAGGTTGATGGATCTCTCTCAAAATAGTTTCACAGGAAACATATCTTCATCTCTCATAAGTGCCCTCACATCCCTCGAGTACATTGATCTTAGTCAAAATCGTTTCAAGGGTTTATTCTCATTAAACTCATTTGCCAACCATGCCAAGCTTGAGGTAGTGGCAATTACAAGTGATCTCAATGAATTTGAGGTGGCGGCAACTGAAATTTCAGATTGGGTTCCCATGTTTCAATTGAAGGTCCTCATGCTATCAAATTGTAAACTGAACAAGCTCACTGGGGATATTCCAAAGTTTCTCCTGAATCAGCAAGAATTGAGAGAAGTCGATCTATCCAGCAATAACTTGAAAGGAAGGTTCCCTAATTGGTTGCTCCAGAACAATACAAGACTGGAATTTCTAAATCTAAGGAATAACTCTTTCATGGGTCAATTTCATTTGCCACCACATCCTAATAATAATAAATTTTATATAGATGTCTCAGACAATCAAGTTGGTGGGCAGCTTCCAGAAAATATGGGACAGATGGTTCCACACATAGTGCATCTAAATTTATCCAGAAATACTTTTGAAGGTAGTATGCCGACCTCAATCTGTGACATGAAGTACTTAGAGGAATTGGATTTGTCATTTAACAATTTCTCCGGAGAAGTACCAAAACAATTGATTACAGGTTGTGTTCCATTTTTGGAGGTGCTGAAATTATCGAATAATAATTTCCATGGCCAAATATTTTCGGAAAACTCCAGCTTGACTGTAGCGCAATTGCATTTGGACAATAATCAGTTTACAGGAACTCTATCAATTGTGTTCCCGTACTTCGGCTTCCTTTTTGCATTGGATGTCAGCAACAACTTCATGTCTGGTGAAATTCAATGTTTGCAGAATGATCACAGAATACCTTTACAAGTTCTCATCTTGAGAAATAATTCATTCAAAGGTATGTTCCCTTGTGAACTAGTTCCAAGTGCGATTTTAGACCTTTCTCATAATTCTTTTTCGGGATCTTTGCCATCCTGCTCAAACCTAAATTATTTAAGGGAAATATATTTGCGGAGTAATAAATTCACGGGATCAATACCAAAAGTTCTTCTCAATTCCTCATCTCTATTGACAATGGACCTTAGAGATAACTTCTTGTCCGGCAGCATCCCTGATTTAATTAGTGGGCTTTCCAACATAAGAATTCTTGCACTAGGAGGAAACAATTTGAGTGGTTTGATTCCAAATCAATTGTGTCATTTGAATAAGATATCCTTGACGGATCTTTCCAAAAACTCCTTTTCTGGGTCAATACCTTGTTGCTTCAATAATATCAGCTTTGGGAAAATTAATGGGGATAGTGACAAGGTCTTTGTACCAACCCCTGCTTATATAGGTTTGCCTTCATTTTATACATATGGAAGTCTCCTGAAAAAAGAGTTCAGTATTCAGCACAGAGAAGCTGGATATCTAAGACAAGATGAAATAGAGTTTGTTACAAAAAATTTACTGCTGACCTACAAGGGTGACATCCTTAATTATATGTCCGGATTGGATTTGTCATGTAACAAGCTAACAGGTGAAATCCCACATGAACTGGGAAATCTAAGTTCCATTCATGCATTGAATTTGTCTCACAACCAGATTACAGGATCTATCCCGACTTCATTCTCCAAGCTAGTCCAAGTAGAGAGCTTAGACCTTTCTTATAACTATTTGAGTGGAAAAATTCCCTCAGATCTGATTGATTTATATTCTTTGGAGGTCTTCACTGTGGCTCACAATAATTTATCTGGAAAAGTTCCGGACTGGAAAGCACAATTTGGGACGTTCGAAAATAGTAGCTATGATGGGAATCCATTTCTTTGCGGACAGCCATTGGAGAAAAGTTGTACCACTGTTGTCGAGTCGCCACAATCTTCTTCGAATGAAAGCAAAAGGAAGTGGTATGAGATTGATCCTGTGGCTTTCTATGCAAGTTTTGCTGCATCATACGTTGTGTTCTTGTTGGGAGTTGCAAGTGTTCTCTATATCAACCATAATTGGAGACGACGGTGGTTCAATTTGCTTGAGGCATGTTATTATTCCATTTATGATGCTTTCTTCAAGTTTCTAGCATGTTTTCATAACTAGCTAGCTTCATATCAGCTTATGAATAATTAATGGACAATGAGTTCGAATTTGCAATAAATTTTTGATACCCCACCTTTTATTTTTATTTTGTTTCCAGTTATCAATATTACACTTTGTGTTTTCTAACTAGTGACAAATTTGGGGTTTGAAAGTTGCTTAACATTGAAATACATAATTTATAAGTTATTTTGGAAAATTTTAATATGAAGGCTACGAAATCCATGAATGACAATTGATCCCAAAGAAAACATTTATTAATAATAAATTTCATATTTTTTAACCAACAATTCTATATCACCCGATACTTTAAACTGAAATTTAAAACCATCATGATGTGTAGTGGTTTGAGTGGTGTGAGAAAAAAATTGAATCAGTTTAAAAAGAGAGACCTCACCACTCAAAGCAAGACACATCATGATGGTTTTTAATTTCAGGTTAAAGTGTCTGGTGCTATAGTATTTTTCTTTTTTAACTCATCAAAACATTGCACTCAGTTAGTGTAAAAGGTTCCTACACTTGCCTAGAAATCTAGTTTTAAAGAGGAGAAAACAAAATGAATTTGGGGTCAGGACGTTCAATTGTTATTGGAAATTAAATTAACCTCATAATGAAAGGGCTGATATATATTAGAGTTCTTAATTGGTCTTATTAGTTCAGTGAAGGAAGTATATATGACCATCTTAGCATTACTTAAGATAATTAACCATGAGTGCTTACTTAGCCCTTGTGTTTGCGTTAACTTTTTTAAAATTTTGTCAACCACTTTATCACCTTTCAAGTCAATTAGAAGTGATTATCGATCATACCATCTCATAAATCAAGTGAAATTTTGAGCTTTAAAAGTGATTAAAAAAAAAAAAAGTTAATACAAATAGTGCCTTAATTTAGACTGAAGGGGCTTGTTTGTTCTCAATCAAATGGTTCATTCACTCGTGTCTCCCTGCTATTAAGTGTGTGATTTCGAAAAAAAATTGTTTTGATGCGGAGGTGTGGCAGCTTTCTCATTGAATGCATACTTCAATAATTTTGGTGGACTTGTGCATGATTGTCTCATTAACCCAATTTTTAGAACTTATATGATTGAGTTTTGAGCCTCCAACCTCTCTTTTTTAAGCAAAAAGAGAAATATCGTCGTAGTTACAATACTCATACTATGTATATAATTATTAATAGTTCATTTGTTCTGTCTCGAAGATTTGTGTTCTTTATACATTGTTTGAGATGGAAGAGATTTTCTTAATACATTTAATACTTTTATGAGTTGGGGCTAGGGTTGCTCCTGGGCCTGGACTTTTTTTGGGCCTAAACTCACTTGCAGAAAAGTTTGGAGCAAAACCCAATTGAGCCCCTCCAACTGGCCATCCATCTTTCTAGGCCCAGAAATCTTTTGGAGCGGCTTGGTGTGGAGGTGTCCACACCAAGCAACATTGGGATTTATATCATTTTGCCTCTCTACTTGATTTGCTCCAACCTCCAAAAGCTATTTGGGCCCAAAATATGATGCTTCAACTTCTAATCATCAAGGGATTAAATCGCATGTCCTTGAGTTAAATGATGGTTAAGTAGAGAAGATAACAGTAAGGCGAGCCAGCCGTCTCGTTTTAGCACGGGGAATATATCTCCATTTCAAATACGATATAAGATCAATTATAATGTTTTATCTAAAACTCTATTAATTTTACATAAAAGTATGACTGAAAATTCGAAAACACAACCAATCACCAATCACATAACAAGATGGATTTGAGCGTTGACTCAGTAATTCATATCTCTTCCTTCATGGGATAAGATTTTGGTTCTATTATTCATGAATTAGAATTGATCCATTTGTTCCTCTCTTTCCCCACTACCAGCTAGCCACTAACTCACAATATGGCTGGATTTGTAAAATTTATTACCAAATTGGAGGTGGATTTGGAATGTAATTTTCAAACCTGAAAATAATAAATCGGGCCGGGTTCGGATCAAGACAACCCAGTCCCAAACCCAACTCATAGCCATCTTAGCACTCAGTAGCGTTCGCTCATTTTTAAGCTTCAACTGCAAAGAGTACCAAAAAGAAAGCAGAAAAGCATGGATTTGTCTTCGTGGTTTCGACGCTCTCTTTCAACGAATAATGAAAATACCAAAAAACCAGATCCATCAAAACAATCCAACCAAGAAGAAGAAGAAGAAGAAGAAGAAGAAGGGCTGGGAGTCACTGAGCAATTAATTGATTTCATTAAGTCCTTCACTCTTGATACGTTCAAGAATTTCCCTCTCCAAGGTACATATGTGCATACATATATATACATTGAAAAGGGTACTTTAATTATGCAATTAATTGAAATGGGTATCTATATATTGAGTTTTTTTTGGCGCAGCGGATGAGGAAGCTAAACATGGTGGAGATGATTCTCCGTCTACATCTGCTAACGTTCGGAAAGATCTCTCTGAATGGCAGGAGCGACATGCTACCCTTGTGCTCTCTAAAGTCAAGGTCCTCTCTCTCTCTCTCTCTCTCTCTCTCTCTCTCTCTCTCTCTATATATATATATATATATATATATATATATATATATATATATATATGTATGGTGTATAAATATATATGTCGCACATAATTTTGATTGGGTATATGGGTTTTAGATATGTTTGGTAATTGAGGTGAAATTCTCAATCTGGAAGCTGAATTACTAAGTACTGATGCTTTCTGGGAATTAAATTAGAAATGTATGCTTTTTAAAATATATAAGGGATTTTCCCTCAATATTCCCATAGTTTGTAAAAATTCCCTACATGGTTCATGTTTTTCAGAGTTTACCAAAATATTTTTTTTTGGGCCAAAATGCCCTTCACATAACATAATCACCACCTTTACATTGAAATCCCAATTTTGTGAATAATCTCCAATCCCCCAAATTGCATATAATCCCCAATTTTAGTAATGTCAAATCACATTAATTATGCCATGACTATATCACAATATAAATCTATTTTAAAAAATAATGGAAATTAGGGATTATACATATTTTTTGAGGATTATGAACAAAAATTCCGTATTGGGGATTTTGTGTTAATTTGCGGATTATGGTTTAATATGGGGATTGGGGATCGTGAATTAATTTGGGGATTAAGTATGATTTAGGGTATTCAGCACCTTTTTTGGATTTGATGGGACATGTAAGGTTATGATTTGATGTAAAAAAGTAAGCAACAATTTGGGGGATTGTTAGCGAAGTTGGGGATTGTTCAACAAAATGTGTATTGGGGATTGTTATCAAAATTGAGGATTATTCATCATTTTGGGGATTGGGGATTATGTCTTGTTTGGGGGGTTACTCATTATTTGGGGGATTGGGGATTACTCAATAAATTGGGGATTGTATGTAAAAATTTGGCACATTTCTCACAAAATTTTATCGTTCATGAGAGCAAAAATGTCCAATTAAGTGTACGGAGGTGCATGGAGGGAAATTCTCAAAACATGGGTTTATGTAGGGAATTTTTGAAAACTATGGGAATATTGAGGGAAAATTCCCAAATATATATTACAGTACATGGCTTTTTGGGCTGTCACTTTTGTTACATTCAGTTTAGCCTAAATTGTGGATTGGTTAATTTGGATTGCTGTGTTTTATATAAGCTTATGAGATAATATATAAGTGTTGTTCCAAGTTTTGGGTTAGTGAATAAAGTCTAGATGAGGATTGTGTTTTTCTGTGCTTGGGTTTGCTTGGGTACTTAAGATGGTGGCACATCATCTAAAGTGAGATATGAATGATATATTTGGATGATGTGTCACAATCTTATGCCCTGTTTGTTTTGAGGGAAGAATGGGAGGATGGAAGGGGGAGTGAAAAGTGGAAGGATTGGGGTTTGGGGGCTTTCTTTGGTATGGGGGGAAGGGGAGAGAGGAGGGAAGAATGGGGGGAAGAAGAGGGGGTTTGTTACCTTTTTGCAATCCGCCCAAAAGTGGGTGGATGAATGGAGGGATTGGGTTCTTTAAGGGTAAATTGACCATATTACCCTCAATCTTTTACAAAAATTCATTCTTCATTTATTGATATTATGTGAGGACAAAATAGTAAATTAGATCTTTTATATTTCCCTTCTCCTTCCTACCAAACACATAGGAATGAAGGATTGAAGGAAGCCACTTTTCCATCCATCTCACATCCACCATACCAAATACATAAGAAGGAAAGTGAGTTTCCCTCCCCTGAGGATGGAAAATCCATCCCTCCTACTTTCCGTCCTTCCACTTTTTCGTCATCCTTACCAAACGGAGCATTAGTACCCAAGCAAACTCAAGCACAGAAAAACCCAAGCAGAGGATCCAGAATCGAGTGAATACTCATTTTTTTTGGTATAGTAACTATTGCATGGCGCGACCAAAGCTGTTGTAATACAGTAGCACAAGCATCATTGATTTAAAAAAAATGGAAAACTATTGGGAAGCGCGGGCAATGCACTTTGCTATAATGAGCTAATATGGTTTTGAAATAATAGGAAATATAAACATCAACATGAACTTTATGGTTAGCTACAAATCCAAAATAAAAAACAGGTAATCAAATTATAGAGTTTTAGAGGAAGCTAAATTGTTAAAATTAGGCTATAGTAATGAATGGATTTTTTCCATCATGTTCGATGAATGTGTACTGATGATTGCATCAGGATTGGTGATACTATTTGTTTGGTTATCTACTGACTAGTGGATAGAAGAAGGAATGCATATGGTTATTTTAGTAAAAATGTTGGTTGAAAATAAGGGGAGAAAAAAGGAAAAGCTAACTTGAATTCAATGTATGTAGCTATACAATTATATATATATATATATATATATATATATATATATATATATATATATAAGTTTTCAAGTTTTGAAGTAATAATAGAAAATATATATTATAATCAGGGTATAAGATTCTGGGGATCTTTGTCATCATGAGGGATGGACATGTCCCCAATGTTTCTTTTAGGATTAGTGATAGTTGCCTCTCAATTTAGTAACTAGTGGATGGAATGTTAAATGGACACTTTGGTGTACTAAGTAGCATGGTAAATAAACTAATTGGAATCTTATGTTGTAGGAAATAAATTAAAGTTTTACTATAAACTGAATTATTAGAGTCAGGATGGTGGAAAATTTGTCGTCACGTTGGATGAAACTCCCAGCAAGCTGTTTTGATAAAGTATGGCTACTGAAAATGTGCTTCAAATGGATTCTTCAGCTATTGGTCTATTAAATGGGAATACAGTGTAAATTCGATATTTTGAGTCTTGGAAAAATGGAGAATGGTCTTTGGCTAAGATAAAAAGGCAAACGTGTGTGTTAATCTTTTGAAAGAAGCAATCCTTTAGTATAAGTCCCATCAAGAATTCAAATGATGAAAAATCTTTGCCAATACTAAGATCACCCAAAACTAATTTTAATCTTCTTATGATTTTATTATCTCACTCCTTTTAAGTGCATGCTTAAAGCTATTGATTTACCATTTGACTTCTTTAGATGTTAGTTCTCCCGAGCATTTTAGAAGATCCCTTTTTTTTTTTTAAAACCTTATTCTACTTTAACTAGGAAGATTGAAGTTAAAACTGAGAGATGTTGCATTCTTTGATTGGTTTTCAAATGTGAGCTTCTAGTGTTGATGCTTTCTCAGGTGGAACATATTTGGATTGCACTTGTTGGATTCTATGAAGTGCATCTTTTCTTAGAGAGTTTATAAAGAAAATGTCCAATACAGTTCTGTTTGGTACTTAAAAGTACTTCTTGTCTTTCAGATCCGCTAATAACTGTATTGGCTGTCATTACCTGTACTGCAAGCTTAGTGGTTCCTATAGTTCAACTTGCCTAAATAGAAGTGATAGATACCAAAGCCTGCACATCTTTATTATCTTTTTGTTTTTCTTTTTCCAGGAAATTTCACGACTTAGATATGTGATGTGCCCTCGTCACTTAAAGGAGCGTCAGTTTTGGGAAATCTATTTTATGCTTGTCAAGAGCTATGTGGCTGAGTAAGATTCATAAGTTTTCAATTAATTTTTTGATGAATAAATAAATTATTATAATAGAAGCTGTTCACTTAATGTTCTCTTGTGACTGGACCCTATACTTTGCACCTTCAATTAACCCAGCTATTGGTCTTTTTGAGTGGACAAGACCTGATCTTATATGATAAGGAATTGTTTTGTGTGCTGAAGTCATCTTACTTTACAAAAAACGGTTTCCTATTAGTCATGGAACTGTCCTTGGCTCAAGTGAAAGACGTGGCTGAATTGTTATATCCACTTGCCTTTATATGAAAAGACCATGGTTAGATGGTCATTGCCAGATTAATTTCTGTTTGTCTATTGAGCATTAAAGTATGCATGACCGGACCTCACAATCTTACTTCCATTTCTTCATGGTAGATCTGAAATTTAAAAATTCTAATTGCTGTTGGGGCAAAAAGGTTTTGATTCATTGTACTTAAACCCTTATAAGCATCCTAATTCTTCCACATGGAAAGATGCTCCATTGCATTTAACCACTGAAATTGGTCTCTTTCATCAGTCATTTCCTATAATATTGTTCCCAGTGGTGGCTTTTTTAATGGATCCAAGCATGATCTTTCTTGATATATTGAAATTGGTTGTGATGTAATTTGGTTTTAAAGATGCTGTGATGAACTCCAGTCAAGTTAACATTTTTGAAAATCCTTATACATGGTAAAAATCTGTACCTTTCATTAGCCCTAGGATTCGCATATAAAAGGCGAAAAGGGAAATATTATATACTTTTTATTTAATTCTTTTTTGGATTTTCATTTTGCTACATTACATGCTTTATAATTTTTATACTATAAGTGAATGGCCCTTGAATACTAATTGCATTGAAGAGTCGACGTAGTTATTTGCCTAGTAGGCATTTAAAGTATCGAAGGAATCATAATCTTTGTGATGTTAGTTGTCATAGGTTTTCTGGAGCAACTAGGATATTTGAAGTTACAGGCACTGGCTCAATACTGGATGTATCAATTTACAAGTCGGCAAATTCACAGAAAAATCAAGAGTGCAGAAGTGCATTGCCTGAACGAGCATAAACAGACGAGAGTGGAAAGCTATGTACAAGCGCATACATATAGATGCATACATACATTCAAGCGCGCTCGCGAACATATATAATTACACAGTTAGTATACTAGTGGAAGTTCTAAGCAATATATCTTGAATTTTAATTATCAATGCAAAAAATTAGAAAAATTGGTATGAAGACCAATGAAATGATAGTTTCTTATATCTAGATTTTAAAAGTTGAATGGTAATAGTTTTTATTTACTTTTCAAGAAACTTCTTTTGATTAGTTCTCTATTGGAATGTCCTTAACCTGATTCCTAAATTATAAACTGTTTTGCAGATGAAAGGGTTTGAATTTTCTCAAGCTAGTTTTAGGTTTTTCTGTGGTAGAATTTCTCAAATTGGTCTTTTGTAAATGTAGAAGGGAGGAGGACTAAGTTATCAAGTTACAACTGATTAGATTGATACATAGAGATTGCATATGAAGAAGACCAAAATTCTTTAGTTCATCCGTATTTCATTTGCTGTATTGAACAGCATGTATTTAACATTAAGAGTTGTAGTCTCTCAAGTCAGTTAGTGATTTAGTGGTGTAGAAAATCATATGGTCATTACTCTAACTAGATCCATAGCATCTTAAATTATGTGATTTCATTAAATGATCAGATTATATCTTTTATATTCATATTATGATCTGGACTGAAATCGCTGTAATTTGAGTTTTAGGCTGTAAAAAATGAACCGTTCAATCTTAGGACCATCACAGACACACTCACACCAACTTGTGAGAAATCCTAGCTTGGATTACACGTGACTGCTTTGCTCTCGGTAGTTTTTTCTGTTTTAAGACCTCATGTTTTGTGTACCACTGCCACCACCATGAAAATCTTCGGAGTAATGACACAGGTGCTGGATATTTTTTGTTGACTTTATTTAATGCTTGCATCAGTAATTCAGTATGCAGTTTGTTGTTAATCTAATTATCACACCTGACTTGGCCAAAATCTTCTAATCTTAGTTGGGATCTGTTTCAGTTGAAATGATATTTAGCTAAAGAACAATGCTGAGGTCTCTCCTAATAGAATATCAGGGGAATCAGAAGAAAGGAAAAACAAATAAAATATTAAAACAAAAATGAAAATGCAACTGGATGGTGGAAATAAAGTGACTATATCTTATCTCAAAATTTGTGTCGACATGGTCATTTTGATCCATTTTCATGGATTTGTTCTTTACTTCTTATTTATGAAAGTTTATGTCCTTGCATATTTGCAAATACATCTCCTGAACTGAACTAGCTGTCTAGCTTAGCTGGCTCATCAAGATGGTTGATTTTCACCTATTATTATTTACCTTCAGAAAATTTAGAATCAAGAGTTCGCAAGATAAACATATAGTTTTTGGAAACATTGCCTCCTCTTCTATTAATCATTATTGAAACTACCCCTCCCCTCCTCTTTTTTTCTTTCTCTAATCAAGTTTGGTTCCTTTCATTATTAGATACGAGCTGCATGCCATACGGCTAGCAAAACTTAAGAGAATGGCAATGGAGAATGAGAAATCTTCAGATAAAACTGCATATGAAGTTGAAATGGCAGAGGCAAAGCCAGCCACAAGTGCAGTGCCTCCAACTCCTTTGGAACATGACTCAGATTCCCTCATCAGTGGAAGTAGAAATGGAGGAGAAGGTAATAATCGGTGTTCTCTTACTATTGAATACCTTATACTTCTATGTATGCATGTCTCATGCTGAAAGTGTTAGGGTTGGTTTCTGTAGTGTATGGTATTAACTTACACTGATGACTTGCTTAGTTTTCTGTCCATTAGATGATTTGACTGCAACTAGCAGGGATCTGGTGAATACAACATAAAGAGCAGGGACAACATATAAGATTTGGGTACACAAGAAATCTGAAGACAGCTTTTGTGAGAAAACAAGCTTTCCATTATTTTGGAAATGTTCAAAATTCCCGACAACTATAACCTCAATACCCCATGACTCGCAAAAGGTACACTTCTAGATGATTTGGTTGTCTCTTTTTTCATTTTTATTATTGTTTGTTTTGTACATTGTAACAATAATAGAAATAGTTCAAAATATTGATTAATGGGTCTATCGTTTTATCCCTTCTCATTTTCATATTCCTATTTCTTCACCAAAATAAATTAAGTTTGTGTAAAATTTTAAAATAATACTTTTATTAGTTACAATGGCTTAGAACTTAAAAGACTTTTATAACTGTAATGACACAACGGAAACGGGAAAGACATTTTTAAATACTTTTTTGAACATATTATAATTCAAATTATTGTTTTAAAATTCAATGAATAAATATAAATGGATATGATTGGAATGAAATCAAATTGTTAATAATGATGTAAATAATGGAATGACAGTTTTAAAGCAAACAGAAACAAAAAAGTACCCAAACTGCATCCAACTGAGATGCATTGTCAGTATTGAGATGCATTGCAAGTATGGTTAATCTTAATTCTCAGTAAGGGTAGCAACTCAGTTTTGTGTGTATTACACCAAGTAAATATTAGATTAGAGGAAAATGATCCTATCAACATATGTTGACTTTCGCGAAAGTCAACATATGACCTTCAATTAATTGTGGGATATGTATTTTGAGAAACCAACCGTTGGATTAGATACTCTTATTATTATTATTATTATTATTATTATTATTTAATAGTCAACAAAAATAAGTATATTAAAAAGAATGAGGGAAATAGGACAAGGAGTCCTTACAAAAGGAAAGAACAGTAAAGAAAACCTAAAGCACAGAAAACTCATACTGATGACAAATGGCCACCCAGTTACTCCTTATTACAAACAAAAGAAAACACTTAATCCCTCTAGTTACCGATACACACATCGAAGTCAAGAAGCTAGCTTTCTCCCACAACCAGTCAACAGATGCCCTTTTATCCTCGAAAACTCTAGCATTTTTGTCAATCCAAATAACCCAAAAAATAGCCATCATAAAGCACCTCTCTAAAGTAGAAGCTCTCTCAGATGAGCCAAAGATATTGAAGCCAATTTCCATAAATTGCCAATTTCCATAAATTGATAAGCATGGGAAGGATCCACCCAAAAAACATTCGCAAGAATGAACAACCCAAACCATAAATCCCTAGCAATTTCACAATGCAAAAATAAATGATCGATGCTTTCCCCCTCTCTGCCACACATGACACACAATTGGGGGGAAATACACAAACTAGGCATCCTCCTCTGAAACATGTCATTAGTATTAATTCTTCCAAGAGCCAAAAACCAAGCAAAAACCTGAATTTTTAGGGGAACTTTAGCTTTCCAAATAAACTTGGTCGGATCAAAAAGAGGTAAAGAAGCCTCATCACATAAAGAAAGAAAGAAAGGTTTACAAGAAAAAGACCTAGAAGATTGTAGAACCCACCTTCTTCTATTCTGGACCAAGGGATTCTAATGAATTCCATCAAGAATAGACAAAAAAGAAGAGAGTTCTCCCGCCTCTCCATCATTGAGATCTCTAAAAAAAATGAAAATTCCAAGAGATCGGAAACGCATAAGAGACAACAAAACTACTAATAGGAGCATTATGAACAAGAGACAAATTATATAACCTCGGAAATAAGGATGCAAATGAAGACTCCCGCGTCCAAATATCTTCCCAAAATCTAATGGTATCCCCATTCCCCACCACCAAAGAAACGAACCCAGAAAAAAAGAGGAAGGACATGAGAAATGCCTTTCCAAGGACTACGATAGGAAAACCCCCTATTGGTGATCGCAACCCAACCATTATCCTCCAATCCAAACTTACTTTTGATAACTTTGTGCCAAAGAGAATCAACCTCTCGAGAAAAATCACGGGAAACCCCTACCGGTGATAACATCCCAACCATTATCCTGCAATCCAAACTTACTTTTTATACTCTTATTATAGATGTCACGTCTAAAAAAATCACAGTGATCTATGAAAAATTTGGACCGCTGAAAATTGTAACAGTTTTTCTCAGTAGTGGCATATATGAAAAACTGACCGTTGGATCACTGTGATTTTTGACATATATGACATACATATTCATAGTATCTAATCCAACTGTTAGTTTTTCAGAATATGTATCTGATAAATTACCTATCGGCTCCGTGGTAACTTTCTCGGAGGTCAGCATATGTGCACAAGATTGGAACTGTTAGATTAGATACCTTTCTTTGCCTTTTGGCTAAGATCAAGTATACATTAGATTAGGCTCAGGTTTGGGTCCAGTTTCCTAAGCACTTTAAAAGCCCATCCTGTGTCTGGTTGGGTCAAGTATTTTTCAATCTGAACCCAACCCCGAGTCCAAAAACTTAAAACCTAAAATTGCCCATTGGCTGCTTTGGGTTTGTATGTGCTTGGGTTCACTCCATCCTAGTTGCAGCCCAGGAACTGTCCTATATATTGTTCAACCTGCCTGGCTCTAAAGTAGACACCAATCTGCATTTGGGTTTGGATTGGAATTCTGCATTCTCAAATGTAACATTTCACTGCATGTAAAATGGGTCATTGGGTTTAAAGTTGACATGGCCTTGGAATAATGTTTACAAGTAAAGGTGGTATTTAGGTTCTACAAAAGATCAGTAGTTCAAGCTAACACCTTCTAATGGATATATTTTGTACTAAAAATGCAATAGTAGTAAATAATAAGATTTATACAGTCCCAATCTAGTCAGCATATGCTTATATATCTTATCTAAGTATGAAACTAATAGATAATTGTGGGATGCATATTTGAATAACTGACTATTGGATTATATATTTTTCTTATGGATGTCATGCATTCAAAAAATTACGGTGATCTAATGTAAACATCTCAAAATATAGACCGGAAAAATTATGACCGCTGAAAACTGTCACAGTTTTTCTCAGTGACATTTCTGAGAAACCAACCATTGGATCACTGTGATTTTTGGCACACATGACATACACAAGTATAGTATCTAACCCAACATGAATTTTTCGAAACATTTATCCAACAATTATCAAACTAGCTTCATGTTTACATAAACTTATGTAAGCATATGTTGATTGGATCATTACTAAAGATTTATATATAAAACTATCACAATTTTTCTCCGTGGCATTTTCAAGAAACCAACATTTGAATCACTATGATTTTTGACAAACATGACTTGCATAAGTATAGTATCTAATTCAACGGTCAGTTATTCAAAATATGTATTCCATAATTATCTATGAGATTCATGCTTACAAAAGCTTTTATATATATATATATATATATACATAGAGAGAGAGATTGGTGCGGATCTTTTGAAAAACCTCAATCGAGAAATTTGAAGGAATCTAATTATTAAAGAATTGAAAGTTTACTTATAGTTAAGAATCTTTGAGGACATTAACGATATTTGTCCTCGAATTCAATTGCAATGATTCAATTGTGATAGTGCAGGAGACATATGGAAGGGGCCAACATCCTTATTTCCTCACGTTCAAAGTTATGCCATTTGACAATTGACATCAACCCACTGGAATCCATAACTATATATCAATTGTCAAAATTAAAAATATTATTAAGTTGAAAATTGGCAAAATAGGCAAGGTCCATGCACCAATTTTTAATTCCCATATTGACTTAATTTCACCCAAAAAATATTCCTACGAGTAGCGTCTTGAAATTAACTTGATAAAAGACTTATGCAAACTTACTCATAGGATAAACAAGCCGGACTAAAAAATAATTTAGAACTCAATATCAAGCCAGTTCTAGTAGAGTACTACTTTACTCAATAAGCTTATTAATATTTAAACAACTCAGGGCGGGTTTGGATAAGCTTCTACTTTCTATTTTTTCTATTTTTAAAAGTAAAAAAATAAAAGTTTTTTATATTTTCTATAGTGCAAAATTTTGGTAGTAATTTTTAAAAGTTGAGGAAGCAAGAATTTCTTGCTACCTCAACTTTTCAAAGTAACTACCAAATTTTTTACACTCAAAACTTTCATTTTTTATTTTTAAAAGTGAAAAATCAGGAAGTAGAAGTTTATCCAAATGGGCTCTCAGTTATTAGTGATTGGCTCAATGAAAGGCTTAATTTGCTTGTTGGATAAATGAGTTCATGCTTAAACTTCTTTTTGAGTTCGTTAATTAACTATGCCTGAACAACCCATTATCGACCTTACTTGACTTAGTTTGTTTACAAGGCTACAAGTGATTGAACCTGGCTGTCCAAAATGCAGGATCCAAACTGGGTCTTTTAGGGGTGACTTAAGCTTAAATCTCTTTCGCTCATGGAAAATCCATTCTCTAATTGAGGACTAAGGTCCCTTTGCATTAGCTTAATTTTTCTAAAATCACTTTTGGAGAACTATTTCTTCACATATCTATTTAAAGTTATGTTCAAACTATGTCTTCACATATCAAAATTTTCATATTAAAAGTGATTTGAGCAAAAGTTGAGGCCTCAAAGCTTTTGCCACAATCGCTTCTAGTATGAAAATTTTATATCTGTCCTATCATTCTTCAAACAGTCTAAATGTGATTATCAACCCATCTCTTAGATCAAATGGAATTTTGATATGAAAACACCAGTTTGATTCTAGCTTAAAGAGACAAGAGATGGCTTAGGGCACTACAAGAAAACTGGTTTTTAGCCACAGTAATTTAGGGATGGAAGCTAAAAGTGTCGCTGAAACATATTTTTAGGGACAGTAATATTTCCATCGCTAAGTTTCCATTGCCAAAACTTTATTTTTTTGTTTTAATGTTAAAAAATTTATCTCTCACTATATGTTCCGTCGCAATTTACTTTTTAGTGACTATAATTATTGTCGCTAAATCTAATTATTATAACGACTGTAATTTCTGTGCCTAATGATTTTAGTTTTTTAAATATTATCAACTGTAGCCATGGTAATTTCCATCGCTAAATCTAAAAATTATAGTGACAGT
>JAESVK010000636.1:354930-364991 GCA_017140935.1 Hamamelis virginiana
TAGCCATGGTAATTTCCATCGCTAAATCTAAAAATTATAGTGACAGTAATATCGGTCCCTAATGGTTCTACTTATTTAATAGTTCCATCGCAATTTTCTTTTTAGTGACTAGAATTACTATAGCTAAATCTAATGATTATAACGACTGTAATTTCTGTCCCTAATGATTTTAGTTTTTTAAATATTATTATTAACTATAGCCATAGTAATTTCCATCGCTAAATCCAAAAATTATAGTGACAGTAATTTTAGTCTCTAATGGTTCTAATTATTTTTATATAATTAACTATTAGGAGCAAAAACTATAAGACTATAGGCACAGTAATTTTAGTCCCTAAAGGTTCTAACCATAAGACTATAGGCACAGTAAAATTCGGTACCTAAAGCCTTAGTTTGATTTATGCACAAATTGATTTCAAAAATTGGTTTTAAACCATTTTAGCTATGGTGCGTCTTCACTTAAAATTGGTTTTAAATCTTCACAAATTGATTTCAAAAATTGGTCACCGAGACCGACCGAAGCTATTAAACATTTAAACTCCTTCACTTCAGTAGTTCAGTAGCCTTCACTCGACTCTTCACTCTTCAGAGTTCTTCAATCTTCACTTAGGGTTTTGAACAACCGCCTCAGTCCTCAGTCCTCAGTCCTCAATCATCGATCATCGCCGGTGTTCGTCCATTGCCGGAATATCCATCATCGCCGACGTTTGTCTCTCCATTATCACCGGTAAGTCCTCTCTCCATTTTTCTCTCTCTTTCTTTCTCGATCTCTCTGTCTCTCTTCCTCCTCTCTGTCTCTCACCCTCACCATCTTCTTCTTTGTCATCGTTCCATTCTCTGTTTGAAATGTTCAATTGTTGTGAAGGTATTTACCAATTGTGGTTAATTTCTCAAAAGATTGAGTGTTTACTGGTATTTTGTTAAATCTGAATAAACAAATTTTAGAAATTTTGATAGTTAATAGATTCTAAGTGCTTTTAGTTTTATGGCTATATAAGACTTGAAAGAACGATAAAGGATGTAAACATCTTATATGCTCGATAAAATGCTTCAATGACAAAAAGGAATTGTGTGTTATATTAGATTTTACGCACAAAAAGGAATTGTGTGTTATGCTTGATAAAATGCTTCAATGACAGTCAATATCACAGTAATGTGGTGCAAGCTTCCTCACATCAGCTTTTGTTTTGCTTTGCCTCAGGTGCTGTGAATCCTGATGCATGAGCCCCAGCTTGCTTGTCCCAAGGCATGTAGACAGTTTTAATTCATTAGCCTAATAGCTTCCAAAGGAAACGAAATAACATTAACAATTATGGAAGTCTCAAAAAAAATTTTAAGTAATGGCCAGTAGCCTCTTGTTCTTGCTTTGTATTTGTCTACATTATTGCCTCTGTTTAACATATTGCCACTGTATTTGCAATTTTGCATTGTAAATGTTAATCAGTTAGTGTTAATTGATAGTTTGCCTTTAAGGCTTTTAAATGTTGGATTGTTTTAACTTTGATGTTCCAGATTTCCAGCAGCAGGCACCAACCAGCACCTCAGCAGCAGCAGCATCTAGCAGGCACCACAACAGGCAGCACCGCAGCAGCAGCAATGTACGTTCCAAACTAATAGATTTTATATATGGATACTTGAGGAATACTTGGGGAATACTTCAGTAGTTAATTTTATATATGGATACTTGAGGAATACTTAGGGAATACTTCAGTAGTTAATTTTTGTGTGTGTGTGTGTGTATATTTCTTTATTTCTTTCAAAAAGATGGTTCAAAATGATATTTTAAGGAATAATGGAGTCAATTTGCAAATATAAAAAAATAGTTTAATAAGGGCTTGCTTGAGCTCCAATTTTGTAGCTCTGTGTGTGTGTGTGTGTTGTGTGTTTGTTTTGCCATCTCTTCTCTCTTTCAACTTGTACCTCATACAGAGTCAACCACCTGTTGAGCCTTGAAGGTCCTTCACATTGATTTTTTCAGCCCAGGTATTTTAATATTGGTCTGAGTTGTTTTTTGTTTTCTTAAATGTCTCTAAATGATTTTTTTTATTCAACTGATAATGCTGAGCATGTTTACAAGTTAATCTATTTGCAAGTTATCTGATATTTGAGATTTAGCATTTTCTTGCACTCTTATGGATTCATATGGAACAAGAGGCTTGTAATCAAAGCTGAAAACTTGGGTTACATTGTTGAGATTCGAATGCTGAGCAACGAGAGTCCACAGTGTGTAGTTCAGCCGGCAGTTAAAATCAAGGTTCGAAGTCTCGGGCGATTCCGAGATGACTCGGACGAGTCAACCAGGTATCGGAGGAAGCCTGGACGAGTTTTCGTCCCGAGTTGAAATTCACGGCGAGTTTATGTAGACTCGTGCATCTCGTCCGGTATCTCGTCCGAGACGAGACGAGATGCCGAGATCTCGGTATCTCGTCTCGTCTCGGACGAGATACCGGCCGAGATGCACGAGTCTAGACTAATAGAACAAAAAAACTACAAAAAAAACTAGGTTTTGAAATGAAAGAAAGCTGCAAAGTACTGAAAAAGAAGAGATTCCATGGAGAAAATGGGATCTGACCTGCGCGTGCTTGAGTCACGGGTTGGGTGCAAGCTTTTTCTATAAAGCAATGGATACCCTCGACGAGTTCCTCATCCTCTTCCTCTTCCTCTTCCTCTTCATCTTCTTCTGAGAAGTGAGAACCCAGTGGGACAGTGGGTACCGACGGCAAAAAACCCCCTTTTTTTTTCTGGACTGCCGGCAACCAACACTGCCGACAACCTGAGGTGGACTGTTGGAGGGGTCTTCGTGGCTGTTAGAAGGGTTTCGTGGCTGTTGCCGGCGCGTTGAGGACATCCGGCGAGGCTCGGAGGCTGCCGCTGCTCCCGCTGCATCTCGCGTTGAGGACATCCAGTGAGTTCTCACATCTCACTCGAGTGAAGGTAAGGTCTCTTTGACTTGTATTAATAAATATCTTTAGTATTTATACTTTAAAATGATGATTTTATAGTTTTATATATTAAAAGCAGATTATAAATAGACTATATTAATAGTATTATAGTTTTATATATTAAAATGATGCTTATATATTAAAATGATGCTTAATAGTATTTTAAATAACATGGCTTTATAATTTAAATAAGGTCATGCTTTTATATTTTAAATAATTTGTCATAAAAATTAATTTTATAATTTATAATTTTAATTTTGAACTATATATATTTTTATATTGTTGTTTAATTTTTTTTTATCTTTTTTTTATTATTATTTATACTATCCATTTTCAAATCATCAATGTCGGTTGAATATTTTGAGAAATCGACCATTGGATTAAATACTCTTCTTATACAAGTCATATATGTCAAAAATCACATTGATCCAACGGTCAGATTTTAAAATATTTCACTGTAAAAAGCTGCAATGATTTTAATTATAATAATTTTTCACGGTAACATAATTCAGAAACCAACCGTTAGATCACTGTGATTTTTAAGATGCATGATATACATAAAAAAAAATATCTAATCCAACGGTTGATTTATGAAAATATTAAATTAACACTGATGTTTTAATACCGGATAGTAGAAATAATAAAAAAAAAATGGTAAGGGGAACACGACCCTTTACATAAATAGGCCTAAAGTTATTATTATTATTTTTTAAATAATATAATTAATTTATACCATTAGTCCCAAAGTTTTTTAACATAACAAATTAGCATGTGAATTTTGAAAATCTTAGGGACCTTACAATATAAAATTGAATCTCGTGATATATATTATTTTGGGCTACATACTTATAAGTTATAAGTGTCAAATATAATTTTTTTTACACCACTAGGTCCAAGATTTATTTAATTTTTTATTCAAAAATTCTTTGTACACTAGGTAATTTTTTATTACTTATAAGCATATTAATTAAGTTTTATTGCTTTTTAAAAAAAAAAAAATGTATGTACACTAAGTAATTTTTTATTGAAAAAAAAAACAAATTACGAAATTTGTAACTAATTAAATAATTTTTTTGTACAAATTTATGTTCTATTCTAATTTATAGAAAAACAATATTTTTATTCAAAAATTCTTTGTACACTAGGTAATTTTTTATTACTTATAAGCATATTAATTAAGTTTTATTGCTTTTTTTAAAAAAAATATTTATGAATTGTTTACTTTTTTTTTTTAGGATGTCGAATAAGCTTCCAGATATTGGTTGGGAACATGGTAAAGCTGTCACTACGGATAAAAAGAAAATTCAATGCAATTATTGTGATAAAGTGATCAGTGGAGGGATCACACGTTTGAAACAACACCTTGCTGGTGTACGAGGTGATGTGGCAGTGTGCCAGAAGTGCCCCAGAGAGATTGCACAGATGGTGAAGCAGGCTCTTTCTGAAGCCACACAGATGAGGGAGTCTCAGAAAAGGAAAAAAGAGCAACTTCTGAACAGCCTAAGAGATGAGGCTGAGTTTGAGCGTCATCCTCGGCATTACATTGATGATTACGATGAATTTGATGGTGGTGACTACCAGGGTGATGAAATGTCTAGCAAAAGCTAATAATATATGTATTTTAATGCAGCAATTCAGTGCGCTAGCGCCTTTTTTTTATGTTTTAAGGCATATCATGCACTCTAAGCCATTTATTTTGCTTGTTTGATGGTTCTAATTTGATTGCCTGATTTTTTCTGAATTTTCTATGATTTTTTTAAATTTTTTTGAACATTATTTCATGCCTAAAGTTGCATCTCGCCCGAGACGCGACGAGTCGTCCGCGACCGCGACGTCCGCGACCGCGACGCGACGACGTCCGCGACCGCGACTTTGAACCATGGTTAAAATTGGTTATTCCCACCATGCTTAGCAGTTTGGAGTCACTCCTATATATATATATATATATATATCACCATCAATCATCATACAAGGTTTAAAGGTTCTTGCACACTATATATGATATAATATAAGTTGATCCATGTAAGTATAGGTAGTGTAAATGGGAACTTACTGGATACAGTTGTTTTTATTCTGGCAATCACAAGCACATTTAGGACAGGGAGTAATTGTATCATTGTAGAAAGATGAGAAGGAAAAACAGCAGCTCCTATTTTTTACCAGATTAATTTTGGGATTGTCAGTGGGATGGGTATTGAGGCAAGTGCAAAATGCTGGCAGCTTGACTTTGATTATAAACAATTATGAATTTGAGCTAGAAAGCAGTTCAATTTTATAGTATTTGGGGAAATAAAAGGTAGACATGTCCAAAAAACCCATTTTCCATTATTGATTAAAATACCAGGAAGAGGCAAAATTATCCTTCCAAGACCCTATTTTGGCAGGGTAATGGTCCCCCTTTTTTTTATAGGGCAAGACCAACACTAGATAACGGTCCCCTTTTTTAAGTATTTGTTTGCATGACACTAGGCTTGAAATAAAAGTCAGCTCCACAGTCACTCTCAGCACCAGTTGCTCCAATACCAGTAGAGTGTGTGTATATATATATATATATATATATACACACATATACTCCTTATATTACCAATTCTTCCAATCACCAATGAGAATTTCTATATTAATATCATTCTTTCACAAACTGATACAGAGGCTGAAATAGTTGTATTATGAGATGGGTGGTCTCTTCTATCTTCTGGGGTTGTTTTTTTTGATATATTGGTTGAGACATAGCTCAATCCCTGTGGTTTCACAGAGCACAGGAGGGTCTGCAAATGTTGAAGGCAATATTGTTTTTATTAATGGGACAAATTCAATTGGAGTGATTGATGATGACTTTATTTGTGCCACTTTGGATTGGTGGCCTCCTGATAAGTGTGACTATGGAACTTGTTTTTTCCACAAATACTATTCATATTTGTGCCACTTTAGATGGATTTGTATAACATAGTGCTTGTTCGAACTAATTTGAGATGATGGAAGTTGGAATAACTATCCCCATCGATTATGGAGGGGCTACTTAATATGAATAATGGAGGTCACATTAACACAATCCCACCAACTGGATGTCTGGATAAGGGAATATATGAGGAAACCAACGTTTTCATTTCTGATCGCCATCTTCACATGAATTACCCCATTTAAGATGATGACTTTGTCAACATTTAAAATTGTGGTGTGAGATGTTTGTGTTAAATTACTATATTTTTATAGGCCTCTTTTTTCTTTTTCTTTTTGAGAGAGAGAGGAGGGGGGGGTAAAGAGGAACTCCACAGAATAGTCCAAAAGTGTACACAACTATATTTATAGGCTTCCTTTTAGTGTTATCTGAAAACCCTTATCTTACTTAACATTGGCCCAAACTGCTGCTGCTTTTCCTGTAATTTTTTGTGAATCTATTATATTAGCTTCTGCAGTTTTAGGGCCATCTGAAAGACAATCTTGAGAATTCTTCAGGGTATCAACTACTACTTATTTTCCAAGAGATGAAGCCAATTAGTTTTCATGGGCAGCAGCTTCAGCCAAGTTAAAAAGGGTACAGGAGTCAAATTTGTACAATGGGTGGGACTAAAATGATTTATGTGCAAGTTGTGTCCTGCTCTGTTATAGAAGATTCACTGTTAATAAGCAATAAAATTAGTATATTGTGTTCCATAATACAATTAATTAAAATTTCTCATAATTTGGAAATAAAAAGACAAACAATTAACCATCGCTCTCTTATCTAGCAAAAAAAAAAATCATAATTTTTTTCACAAGATAATAAGCAAATAATAAATCCTATACACCATTATCAATTTCCACAAGGAAAATGGCTGGGAGGCTAGGTAAAACAATCTTATAGTAGACAGCTTATCAAAAATTTCCCTGGTAAAAAAAGTATTACTGTATAGTATTTGGGACCATAAAAGTCATATATATACAAGTACACATAACTTACCTTGTCTTTGAAGTACCGGCGAGGCCAACGCTAACCTGGAAGGTAGAGACAGAAGCTGTAGGGTCTTGGCCCCATGATGCCACAACTCCACCTTTGCAGCAATTTGAGAATTGTTGGTTGTAAGGAACACCAGGGAGCAAGTCCACAACTGTGAGGTTTCTCTTGCAACAATGTGGAATGTTCCCTTTGAACTTGGAGCAGTCACCTTGCTCTGTAAGTAAGAACAGAACTTACTCAATGTTTTATGAAGAAACAACAGGCATAATAAAGTATAAAATATATTAGAAACACTGAAATTTCTCCTCACATTAGATTTTTTGGCTTCTATGGTTTCTTTTAAATCAGTAGTTCCTTGTTTTCTTCTTTAAATCAAATGAAGTATTACCATACATGCTATCAAAATATGATACATTGCTTCATACAACACATTATTATTACCCCACGAATTCCTCAGTATTGCCTCTGTAATTGATGATAATGCATTCCTTTAGATGCCATAACATATTATTGAGTATACAACTTTTACTTTTCAGAATTATTCATTCGCTTTTTTTTTTTCTTTTTTTTATTTAATGGAAGGTTGTTGGAGCTTGGAACTGTGGCATTTGGCATGGGACTTGATAAGGACATTGGAGCTGTATGAATGAAAATCAGACTCATGATTTTAGTTTGATTTGTGTCATTTTCACATGAAACGATGCCCAAAATTTTGTGTATCTGTGGCGAGTCAGTACTGTGTTTTGGATGCTGAAAGGATTGAGAGGATTGATGATAATACCTTTAGGTGTTATTGTATCGACAAACATATTCAATTTTTGTGGAAGAGCAACCCAATGATTCAATTTTTGTTCAATTGTATTGACAAACATATTATGGATTACATTTTGATCATCAATGGTTTAAACTTTGCATGGCATGTTTTGGATTCAATTTTGAAGGGTATTATGATTGTAGCATGTAGGATATATGATACAGGTTTTCGAAAATAGGAAAATTTTGAAACAATGTGCGCTACTTAGAGTATTAGGGACGGTAATTACCATTGCTAAATGAACTCATGCAACAATTTAATAGTGACGGTAATTACTGTCGCTAAAGGTTTGAACAGCGACTGAATTTACCATCCCTAAAAGTCTAAGTTATAGGGACAGTATATACCGTCCCTAAATGTGTGTAATAGTGACAGTCTTTACTGTGCCTAAAAGTCAAACAAATAGCGACAGAGCACCTTTATTGTCGTTAAAGCCTTTAGCGACGGGGGCAGTGGCAACAGAAATTTAGGGACGGAAATTATGTCGCTAAAGGGCTTCAGCGACAGTATTAAGAGTTTTAGCGACAATATTTTTCCGTCGGCAAAAGTCATATTTTTTGTACCGGGGTCAATTTAGATGTGGGTTCGTAAATTCTAAACCCCATTTGCATTAGTTTTACTTAAAATTACTTTTAGAGAATTATTCCTCATGTATTTCTATACATATCAAAGTTTCCATACTAGAAGTAACTGTGTTAAAAGTTAGGAGAGCCAGCTTTCGCCGATTATTCTAACGCACCTCTCAAATCATCTAAAAGTAATTATCACTCCATCTCTCAAATCAAGTAAAATTTTGAACTCCAAATGTGATTTTAGAGAGAACTAATTCAAATAAAATCTAATTAAATCGTCAAATAATAATTTAGATAATGTGTTTGTAAGAAAAGACCTCTTCTAATATAATAATAATATTGGAGATATTTGTACATTGAAATAGCAAAAGAAAAACAAAAGAAAAAATGCATTGATCGATTTGGTTGAGTAGTACAAGCACACCGAAGGGGAAATCGCTTTGAGAAAATTAATGAGAAAGGAATCAAGTTCTAGCCCTTGGTCAACAAACCAGCCCTAAGATTAAAGACTTTATGAAACAGGCAGATCTTTTATTATAAGTTGCATCATACGCAACTTTGCGTAAGGTGATTTCTATAAAGTCAAATGCATATTATATTTTAAAAAATTGACCGTTGGATTAAATGAACTGCGTATGAATTTCATGTTCAGTAAAAATCACAATGATCCAACGGTCAGTTTTTAAAAAATATCATAATGAAAAAATATGACTTTTTTGTTCTTTAAAATATCACAAGTTTTTTCCAGTTAGTTTTTTCAGAAACAGACTGTTGGGTTACTGATTTTTTGGTGAACATGAAATCCATAAGCAAATCATTTAATCCAATGGTCAACTTTTCAAAATCATATAATCTGCATTTAGCTCTATAGAGATCATCTTACACAAAATTGCGTAATATGCACCTTATAATAAAAGCCCTAATGAAACGGGTGGTTTAAGGCATGAAACGTGTGTGGTATGCTTTCCATTTCTGTCTCGGTTTCGTCGGGTCAAAAATTTAATTCTACTTCTCTCTCCTATCAAATCTCTCTGCTATCAAATGATATGATATGATAGTTACTAGTTACCTCACTCTTACGCATGAGTGACCCACAATATATAGATCATTTTAGTTACCATGCCAAGCACTGGACTGACATTCACATCTTATGATTTAGTATTGAAGAGATATAGGTTTGAAGTTTTTATCATTTTTTTTGTTTGATGATTTATATTTTTGTTGAAAAAACTAACCGTAAATATTTGATGATGTTCTAAAAATCAAAGATTTCATAATTTTTTACAGTCATATTTTTAGAAATCGGCTGTTAGATCATAGTGATTTTGGCATGTATGACATGCATAAAAATCTAACGGTTAGGTTTTCAAAATCTATTTTGCAACTGGTCTTATGGAGGTCACCTTCCACAACTTTGCATAAGGTGCACCTTCTAATACACTCTTGTATGTGTGTGAGTGTGTGTGTACCGAGAAATGATCAAGTGAGCATTAATTTTGTTGACTTTGGTTAAATCAGCAAACACTTAAATAGTCATTAGATCTCAGGCATTTGAGTGATGATTTAGGCCATTGGAGTGATCTAACAGTGATTTAAATGTTCGATGATTTTGGCTAAGTCAGCAAATGTTGACTAGATCATAACTCTATATATACAATCCTGATCATGTGCACATATGTTGACTTTAGTTAAAATCAACATGGTGTCTTTAACTAATTGTCGGAATGAAGCCTTTAACTAATTGTCGGGTGTGTATTTTGAAAAACCGACCATTGAATTAGATACTATTTAGCAGTCAC
>JAESVK010000636.1:389991-429961 GCA_017140935.1 Hamamelis virginiana
CTGATGATGACAAAAGTCTGACAAGGTAAAAACAATAGATAAAGTCCGGAATTTTCCCTAGGAAGATCTCAGACGACTTGCACCGGTGTGGTGCTTTGCCTGAAAAAGCTCCGATGATAAAATCAGTGAACAATTGGGTAAAAATATAATCGGAATACCTCACTTGTTACATACCTTTCTTTAGTGGAGTTCTGCTCTTTATATAGGCCCAATTTCTTGTGAATAGCCGCCTTTAGTGCATCTTTTTAAAGAAGGAATATCTTCCAAATCTGGATATTTTATGTTGACAAATCTCCCATACATGTCAGATCAATTAAATGCAATTGATGGAATAAAATATCTGGCCAGCTAATACCGAACCGCCATAAGCATGGCGGTTTTAAGTCTAATCAAGACATTTTAATAACATTTATTCTGATCGGGTGACTAAAGCAATATTTCAGATCGGGTAGTAGTAACTGATCGGGGACATATGAGTTTTGAATCATTTGTTTAAATACTAGATCGGTTTTCACCCTCTTCAGTTGCCCCCTACTTTCGTAAAGTCGGTATACAAATAATAAACTTTGCGGAAGTAATTTTCTAATAGATTTTTTCAAGGTAGACAGGTCGGGAACAACAGGATCAATCTTGGAAGCATAAGCTTCATATCGGTTTTTTCATATGAGAATCACGTCGGTCATATCAGCCTGTTCAGTTTAGGATTTGGTAAGATTTTATTTGAAATTCGTATCAGATATCGAGTCACAATAAATGCTCATTTGAGTGGCTCGAGGTACGGCGGCTGTCTTTTTTGGGGAATCGAGATCGTCAGAACGGTAGGGGAGGCGCAATGATGAACACGTCTGCCGCTTGATTCTCAGCAAGTAAACTCTTGACGCGTGTCACGAGGTAATTAGTTGCTTGTTCAACAAGCTATGTATAAATCAAAACAGTAGCTTTATTTTTTCCCCCCATTTCTTCTTTCATACCTGAGAAAAACCCGTCGCCGGACTGTTCAAGAGCTCGCCGGAAGAGATCTTTGATTTCCAGACCTTTTTTCCTCCATTTTGTCAATTCTCAGCTTTTCACTCCGTTTAAAAGAGGTATTTCTTCTTGCTCTTTACTTTCATCCGTTCATTTTTGATTTTTTCATGTTCTATTCTTGCTTTCAGTTTGCGTTTTGAGTTTTCCGGCGTGTATTTGAGTTTTCCGGCAGACCCTTTCAAATTTTCCCAGTGTTTTTTTTTTCATCTATCCAAACAACCTAGAGATGTCAGTCAATCGGGGTGGATCCGGAACTAGTACATCTGGATCCATTTTTGATACTTTAGAAGTCGATCCAATTCATTCCCTGCCCCCTAATCCGATCAGCCGACCTGTTGATGAGCTTCCGAGCCCCCCATTCCCTTTTGTCCATATCAACCTTCTAGAAGAAGAGAAAGAGACTGAGATCAGGAGATCGTACTATATCCCTAATTCCGTAAACGTCCGAATTCCTGGGCCAGAAATTAGGGTTACCGATGCTCTTCCTGGGGAGATTTGCTTTTACGAAGAAACCTTTAAAATTGGACTTAGGCTACCCCTGCAACCGTTTATTAGAGAAGTACTCCACCGGCTCGGGGTAAGTCCAGTCATGCTAACACCGAACTCATGGAGGGTGCTCCTTGGGTTCATGGTGTTACGGAGATCACTCGGATGGACACCGAACTTCAATGACTTGAAGTTCATGTGTTTCGTTAAAGAGAACTCTCGGGCTTTCCCGGGCTAGTGGTATTTAGGAAACCGTACAAACAGACCGGGCATCGGGGATCTTCCCTCTTCAATCAAGGGGTGGAAGAACAAGTATTTCTTCGTCAGTGGCCCTGGATGGGAGTTTGGGGAAGATGAGGAACGCACGTTTCCTGTTCCAAGAGATTGGAGACCCCGACCAGGTGTTTTTTTTTTTTTTACATGCACCTTGTCGATCCCGAACTAATAAAATTTTGTCTTTTTTACAGTGGACAAAATTCTCCGATGTGGACCATTAACTGATCGCTTTATCGGTCGGATTGATCGGTTGTGGCGGGAAGAACGCGGTTTCAACGCTTTGCGTGACGATCGGACTTGGAAGCCCCACTATTTGGCACATCAGTTTTCAGTCCGTCCTGTCGATCTGGTTGAGAGGCTGTTCCGGGATGAGACAATTGATGGCCATCCGATCAGGCCGTATCTAGACCGATCAAGGAATTTTGCAATAACCGCAAAAGAGAGAGCGGCCGAGCAAAAGATTATTGAAGAAATCAGAGCTCGGGCCGAAAGGCAAAAAGTCAGTAGGAAGAGAACTTATCAATCCCGAAAAGGTAGACTTGTGCATTTTTAATTTATGAATATATCTTTTTGGGTTGCCTTCTGCTGACAAGATTTATTCATTTTTGCAGCCATGAATATTGATATAGACGATGTCCTTGGGGGAGTAATACCCGAGGAAGAATCTCCCTCTGTTCAACCTCCTCCACCAAGCGTGGCCAAGGCACCGGCCCAAGAGAAGAAGAAGAAAAGGCCACGGGCCGAAGAAGATGTCCCTACTGGAGTCCCGATCAGTAAAAGGGGCGGATCCGGATCGGCATCTGGTTCGGGTGCTGGTGTTCGCCCTGGTCGAACCTCAGCGGAAGATTGGCTGAGTGCTGGATCAGGTGCACCTCTCACCCTATCTGGCCTTACGGTAGCTAGTTCCTTTGTGAACAGCCCGAACGCCAGTCTGAAAGCCCTTGAGGGTTTATTTGGGTCGGCTGATAAAGAAATCCTTTCACAGATTCCTCAGTCCGAACTTCCCGAGCTACTAGCTCATTCTGCAATCAAGGTATATATATATATATATATATTTTTATAACCGATACTGTATTTTCAGCTTTTCCATGTTGTTGAATATGTTTTTTCATTTTCCTTTTGTTTGTAGACTGCACTCATCGGCCTTCATTCTCTTCGAGAAGCTCGGGATGCTCGGAGATCTAAGGCCAACATAGATATAATAAATAAAAAACTGAAGGAAACTGTGGAGGAGAAATCGGGTGAGATCCGATCAATCCAAGCCGCGCTGGAGGAAGAAAGGTCTAAATTCCGAGAGCGCGATGATGAATTAACCCGAAAGATAGATCTTCTGGTGGCCGAGCTGGAGAGAGCAAAAACTGCTGAGAAAGAGAGCGCTGAAAAAGCTATTGCTGAGTACCGCTCCTCTGATGAGCTAAAGGCGTTGATCACGAAGGAGGCCAGGCCGTTCCTGGTAAAAGGTTTTAATGGAGCACGGGATCTGATGAAAAGATTTTTTCCCGATGCTGATTTTTCAAGGATCACCTTACCTGAACTGAGGGCCCAACTCCAAGCCGATCGCGCTCAAGCCAATCAAGAGCGTGAAGCTGCTCAAGCAAATACTGATCAAGAAGTGACTGATCAGAATGCTCCTTCAACTCCGGCCGATCCCTCAACCTCTCGAGATCAGACTGATGCCTCAACCTCCCGTGGCAAGACTATTGCTCTAGATTGAGCCTTTTTCTGTACCCAAGTTGTTTGTTTTTTTTTTATGATGTAATCATGTAATACCGATGCTTTTGGTAATGAAAAAAGTTTATTTCTGATTTCTCCTTCTCTTTTACACTTTTACTCTTTATCCATCTCCCTCAGTTCGGGGTGAAGTAAAGAATTTCGAAGTGCTTTACCTCGAAGTAAGATAGCATAAGTGTGAAAAACTCCGGATTGACGTCACTGAGGGAAACGTTTAGTGTACGTTTGTGCCCATAAATCAATCCCATGATTTTGTTAAAGAGCAAAATATAATTGCTGGCCCAAGATCGGTCGGGACTTGAAATGTCGAGTGCAAAAAGAAATGACCAACCAAGAAACTAAGCATTAAAACATAACATGAAAATCTTACTCAAGTTAAAGAGATCGGAAAGATAACAGGGATAGATAAAATCCGAATAGATATATAAAGAAGGCACTATCAAAAAACATATTACAAAAACAAAAAGACAGATTGGGATGAAGAACATAAACATTTATACTGTTCAAAAGAAAACCAAATAAACAGATTGGGATACCACACATAACAATTTAGGGGTAGTATTTTTTAAGATGGGTAGCATTCCAAGGACGAGGAAGCATGTTTCCATTCAGATCAGCGATCCAGTACGTGCCGACCCGGTTAAAATTTATAACTTGATAAGGGCCTTCCCAATTAGGATCAAGTTTATTAGGACGAAGAACCTTTTTAAGAACGAGATCACCAGGTCGGAACGAGATCAAGTTTATTAGGATCAAGTTTGTCGAAGTTTCACATTTTTGTTATAGGCCCGAGCCATATATTGTTTATATGACGCTATACGGAGTCGGGTTGCTTCTCTTTTTGACTCTAGCATATCAAGATTAAAGCAGAGCTCTTGATCATTGATATCTTGGTTGAATGTCTCTAGTCGATAACTTGGTAGACCGATCTCGACAGGTATAACTGCCTCGGTCCCAAAAGTGAGAGAAAAAGGAGTTTCGCCCGTAGAAACCCGACTGGTAGTGTGATACGCCCATAGCACGGAAGGGAGATCCTCCACCCATAATCCCTTGGCCTTTTCCAGCCTTTTTTCTAAAGAGTGAATGATTGTTCGGTTTGTTACCTCTACTTGCCCATTGGCTTGTGGATGACCTGGAGAAGAGAAATTGTTTTGAATACCTAGATCCTGACATAGCCTGCGTAAGCCCGAATTATTGAACTGAGTCCCATTGTCAGCAACTAGAACTCGCGGAATACCGAAGCAACAGATGATACTTTCCCATATGAAACTTCTGATACTGCTTTCGGTGATTATGGCAACGGGTCGGGCTTCTACCCATTTTGTGAAGTAGTCAATAGCAACTATCAAAAATTTCTTTTGTCCTTTTGATGTAGGAAGAGGTCCCACGATATCAATACCCCATTGTGCAAATGGCCAAGGACTGGAGATCGGGGTGAGCATGCTAGGTGGTTGATGAGGTATAGGAGCAAAACGCTGGCATTTATCACATTTACGAACCAGATCGGTGGCATCCTTCTCCATTTGAGGCCAGTAATAGCCATGCCAAGCTACCTTTTTTGCAAGGGATCGGCCCCCTGCATGATTTCCGCAAATACCTTCATGGATTTCACGGAGCACGTAGTTTGCCTCATCGGGTAAAACACATCTTAAGCAAGGCCCATAATATGATCTTCGATAAAGATGGTTGTTGATGATACAATACCGAGCTGATCGGCATCTCAGACGCCGAGCTTCGGATTTATCGGCAGGAAGAACACCAGATGTGATATAATCTTTGATTGGATCAAACCATGTTGGCGCTATCTGGACATTGTATATCGGTTTATCAATTTGGTTTATAAGAGGTTGATCAACCAATTTGATCATGATTGACCTTGGGAGATCAGTATGCACGGCAGAGGCTAAATTTGCCAATGCATCAGCATGGCAATTTTCGTCCCTGGGAATTTGGTTGATAGAGATCGTTGTGAAGCGTGAAAAAGCTTTGAGAGCTTCGGCTAAGTATTTTTGCATTGATAACTCCTTTGCCAAATAGGTGTCGTTGATTTGGTTCACTATCAGTTGAGAGTCGCTGAAAACTTCTAGTTTTTGAACCAGGAGATCGGTCGCCACTTGTAGACCTACAAGGAGAGCCTCGTACTCTGCCTCGTTGTTTGTTGTTTTGAAAGTGAGCCGTAAAGCTAGTTCCACTTTTTCTCCCTCAGGGGAGATCAATACAATTCCTGCCCCGGACCCTTTTTGATTTGAAGATCCATCGACATATAAACGCCAATTTTGAGAGTTTGCATTGTTGCCGTGATCGTTGGTCGCTGATGTTGCTGATTGGGTCGGGGAATAGCTTTGTTCAGTTTTAAGATCGGGTGTGAATTCGGCCACAAAATCAGCCAGTACTTGGCCTTTAATAGCGAGGCGAGGACGATATTCAATATCGAATTCTCCCAATTCTACTGCCCATCGGATCATTCTTCCTGAGGTATCAGGTCTGTGAAGTATATGCCTCAGAGGTTGATTGGTTAATACAATGATCGGATGAGCTTGAAAATATTGTCGTAACTTTCGTGCCGAAGTAACAACCGAAAATGCCAACTTTTCAAGTAATGGATACCGATCCTCAGCACCAATTAATGTTTTACTGATGTAATAAATCGGTCGTTGCACTCCTCTATCCTCTCGAATGAGCACTGAGCTGATGGCTGATGAGGAAACACCGAGGTAAAGATATAAAGTTTCGCCGTGCAGTGGCTTTGAGAGGAGAGGTGGAGACCCAAGATACTGCTTTAATTGTTGAAATGCTTCCTCAGCTTCGGTAGTCCATTGATATATCTTTTTTCCTTTGAGAACTTTGAAAAAGTGAAATCCTTTTTCGGAGGATTTAGAAATGAACCTGTTTAATGCAGCCATCCGACCTGTTAATTGTTGAATTTCTTTGATTGTTCTTGGGGATTTCATGTTGAGTAGAGCCTTGATCTAATCGGGATTCGCTTCGATTCCTCTTTTAGTCACCAAAAAGCCCAAGAATTTGCCCGACGAGACGCCGAACGAACATTTGGTAGGATTAAGTCTCATCCCGAAGCGTCGCATAATTTTGAAAGCTTGATCCAGATGAGAGATATGATCGGGTGCCTTTAGAGTTTTGACAAGCATATCGTCAATGTAGACCTCCATTGTTGACCCTAATAAGCCCTAGAACATCCTTGTGACGGTTCGTTGATATGTGGATCCCGCATTTACTAACCCAAAAGGCATTTGAAGATAACAAAACATACCGATCGCGGTTATGAATGCTGTTTTTTCTTGATCGGTAGGGTCCATCTCGATCTGATTGTAGCCTGAGTATGCATCCATAAAGCTAAGGAGCTCATGGCCAGCAGTTGCATCGACCAGCTGATCTATTCGAGGAAGAGAAAAACTATCTTTCGGACAGGCTTTATTTAGATCGGAAAAGTCAATACACACTCTCCATTTACCGGTTTTCTTCTTGACCACCACACAATTGGAGAGCCAATCTGGATAAAAGACTTCTCGAATGAAACCAGCCTTAAGAAGTTTATGAACCTCCTCTTGAATTGCTCGGGATTTTTCTTATGAAGTGACATGCTTCTTCTGCCGGATCGGTTTGAAGGATGGATCAACGTGTAGTTTATGCATTGCAATGGTTGGATCGATTCCTGGCATGTCCTCGTGACCCCATGCGAAGATGTCGTAGTTGGCCCTCAAAAATATTATGAGGCTGGCTTTAATGGAATCGGGTAAGTCAGAACCTATGCTGACAATTTTGTTGGGATCGGTTGGATGAATCTGAACTTCAGTTAAGCCCTCCAGAGGGATTGATTTGGGATTTTGCTCGTCGCGAAGATCATCGATTCCGGTATCCTGTAATTGTTATGGAAGATCGGTAGGCAGGCTCTCTGCTTTATTCTGGTTTAAAGACTTTGTGGGGATGGTCAGATTCATTGACGGGATATGCATGGCTTTTTCTCCAGGTGATCCCTCGTTGTAAGAAAGGGCAATGTTGAAGCAAGATCGGGCAATTGCTTGATCTCCTTTGGCTTCTCCTGTTCCATGAGATGTGGGAAATTTCATACAAAGATGAAGTGTTGACGTAGCTGCTCCAAAGTCATTGAGGCTGGGTCTTCCGATGATAGCATTATACGCCGACGGACAGTCTATGATCATAAAAGTTGCGTCTCGGGTAGCTTGAGTTGGGGAATCTCCAATTGTGATCGGTAAGTTGGCCCAACCGAGCGGTTGTAGAGACGATCCATTGAACCCAATAAGTGGAGTGTTAATCGGGGAGAGGTCTTCAACATTCCTTCCCATTCTTTCATAAGCTGTCATGAATAAAATGTCAGCCGAACTGCCAGTATCTATCAAGATTTTACTTACCGAATAGTTCGCGATGATTGCTTTAATTACTAAAGGGTCATCATGAGGTAAGTGAACTCCTTTCAGATCGTCATGAGAGAAAGATAAGAGACCATATCGCCTGGAGATAGGTCGGTCGACGCTCATTATGTGTTCCGACGGGGAAGTTTGAGCCGACCTGGCATAAGCTTTTCTGGATGAGCTGCTTTCTCCGGCGTAGGTAAAACCACCATGAATGGTATCAATTATTCCCGCTACTCTTTGTGGCTGACTTGTTTGTTTTGAGTCGGGGTCAGAACGTATTTGAGAATGAATATCAACTTTTGACGGATCGATAAATTCTTTTAGATACCCACGTTTGATGAGACGCTCTACCTCATTTTTTAGGTCGAAACAATCCTCAGTGACATGCCCATGATCCCGATGAAATGCGCAATATTTATTTTTATCTCTTCTTTTTGGATCCGATCTCATCCGCTGTGGCCATTTCACGAAAGGTTGGGTTTCCACCTCGCTTAGAATTGCATGGATAGGTTGACGCAGTGGGGTAAAAGATGTGAATCGTCTTGTTGGAGATCGGTTCCCTTCAGGGGCGTCAGTTTTTTGTTTTTTATCTGGTTGCTTCTTCTCATCAGGTTCACGCTCTTTTCGTTTCTGTATTGGCTCCTGCTTCTTTTTATCAGAATCAATTAGATCATCTACGCCGACGTACTTTCTTGTCCTTTCTAATAGCTCGGTGAGGGTTTTTAGTTCCCTTTTAACAAATGAGACTCTGAGGCTTCGGGTTCTGAGTCCTTTCATCATTGCTGCCATAGCCACACCTTCGTTGAGCACATCGATCTCTAGTAAGGCCGAGCTAAAACGTTGTAAATAAGACTTTAGACTTTCATCTTTTTCCTGATCAATACCCAAGAGATACGTTGCGGGCTTTTTAGGCCGATGACTGCTCACAAAGTTTGCCTCAAGTGCTGAACTGAGCTGTTGAAATGAGCTAATAGAGTGTGGTGGCAATCTTTGGAACCAAGTTCGCGCTGGTCCCTTGAGGGTCATAGGGAAGGCACGGCACATAATGGGATCCGACACACCTTTTAGGTACATGTGGTCTTTAAAGGTTAGCACATGTTCTCGGGCATCATTGCTTCCATCGTAAGAATCGATTGTTGGCAATTTAAATTTTTCTGGTAATGCTTCTTGTAGGATTGTGATCACGAAAGGGGAGGAATTGTCGATTGCCGTCCTCTCAGGTTTGTTGCTCCGTGCTGGCTCCTTTTCTTTATGGTAGGATGTGCACCGGGTCGGCTCCGGTCTGTGAGATCGTGTTACAGCAAGATCATGCTCAGGACGCCGTTTGTCGAGATTCACGGTCCTTCTTCTGGAACCCACCTCCGAACTGCTCCCCTCTTCCTCGTCGAAACGATGAATCCGAACTGGAGTACATCGGCTTTCTTCCACCACACGTCGTAATGGGACGGTGACATTCACCGGTTGTTCATCAATTCGATTGGGATGGACCTGTGTTTGAACCGGGTGTTGTGGGGATGGATTGTGTGAAATGATCAAGTCTTGCTGACGTGTTAAGGTCTGGATAAGCAAAGTCATGCTTTCCATCTGCTTCTGCAAGTGATTAAGTTGGTGTCGATATTGATCATTTGAGGTTGATCCGATTTCTTGGAAGATCGATGGAATTACCGGGGATTCGTCTGGTGGAGTTGGCCGCTCAGTTTGCAAAAATAGCCGCTCCGATATAGGGGAAGATTCGTCATGACGAGCTCTTTGTGATGGGTCGGAAGTTCTCTCCAGTTGTCGTCCTGGTGCTGATTGGTCAGTTGGATGGACCGAGCCGATGTTGTCGTCGGCCTGGGCTTCGGGTTGGATTACGTCCATGTCGTCGATGAGAATTATGTATAAAGAAAGGCACCGAAAAGATTGAAATTTCGGGCCCCACGGTGGGCGCCAAACTGATGATGACAAAAGTCTGACAAGGTAAAAACAATAGATAAAGTCCGGAATTTTCCCTAGGAAGATCTCAGACGACTTGCACCGGTGTGGTGCTTTGCCTGAAAAAGCTCCGATGATAAAATCAGTGAACAATTGGGTAAAAATATAATCGGAATACCTCACTTGTTACATACCTTTCTTTAGTGGAGTTCTGCTCTTTATATAGGCCCAATTTCTTGTGAATAGCCGCCTTTAGTGCATCTTTTTAAAGAAGGAATATCTTCCAAATCTGGATATTTTATGTTGACAAATCTCCCATACATGTCAGATCAATTAAATGCAATTGATGGAATAAAATATCTGGCCAGCTAATACCGAACCGCCATAAGCATGGCGGTTTTAAGTCTAATCAAGACATTTTAATAACATTTATTCTGATCGGGTGACTAAAGCAATATTTCAGATCGGGTAGTAGTAACTGATCGGGGACATATGAGTTTTGAATCATTTGTTTAAATACTAGATCGGTTTTCACCCTCTTCAGATGCCATGTGTTGTAATTAGTCTTTGTCGAAGGTTGTGAGACTAAAGTCACCCCAGGATGATCAGAATTGCTGAGGTATAGGTGATGGCTTGGATCGTCAAAATTGTGTGGAGTTGGTGAGGTTTGGGAGCTTTCACCTTTGCCTGCCATGAGATGGAAAGAAATAGAGGCTTTTTTTTTTTTTTTTTTTTTTGAACCGGATCAGGAGCACTGGTGCGGGTTGAGGCACGGGTCAAGGCTGGATTGTGGCAGCAAGCTTTCTTCTTCAATTGACCTTAACAGTAAGGAAAAATGGCATTCCACCTGTTTAACAAAATAACAGAGAAGAGAAAAGAGAGAATTTGAAGCCCAATCAATCGTGTGACAGTCACGTTGATGGTGAATCAATTCAAAAAAAAAAAAAAAAGTGCTCTGGTTCTTCTTTTAATCAAGAACAGAGAGGGATTAAGAGAAGATTTACCCAAGGATAATTTCTTGCTCTGATACCATGTAGAAGACCAAAGTTATGAAATTAACTGGGAAAATAAAGGAGAAGAGAATGAGAGAAGAATGTATTTTTGTTTTGATAATATTCACATTCACTGAATGTGGTATTTATACACAAAAAGAATCAATCAATTACATTATTCTTGGTAGACAAACTCCATGAGTTCAGCTATTGTCCCTTGTAATTTCCTTCTCAAATATTATCGTCGCTTTGACTTCGGTATTCATGGAAGATGTGCTTGATACTCAATCATCAATCCCTCCCTTGGTCTGTGGTGATTTCTCAACAATACATTTTATTTATTGTGAGTTATTTACTGTATGACAAAAATAATTTAGAAAAATTAAAACATATATTAAAAAAAAATTATAAAATTTCACTGATATAATTGAAGATATATTTGCAGTTTATGATAAATATTGCATGAAACATGACGAGCTTAACACTATTTTTTTTTTTTTTGGGTCAAAAAATCAACAATATATAGTTCATTAAGAAATAAATGACTTGCAACTTGCTGACAAGAGAATATAGAGTACCACAAGTGAAAATTTTAGGAGTTAAATATATTTGAATTAAAACTATGGTATTATGTAAATTGGAGATAATTAAAGGGGTCAAGTCATAATTTTCCAAAAATAAAAAATAGAAAGGAAAATAGAACCAACAAACTTGTGGTGGAAGTATAGGCCAATTCAATTCTGGTTCATAATAATAACATTGACCAGCACCACCGGTGAGCATTTCTGGCGACAAGTCCAGACAACATGGGCAGAAAACAATCTTCCCTATAGATTAACATACCGAGAAACATCACCATCAAGACTTAATTGAAAGTGCAGGGGGGGCTTTAATTCATTGAGGCAAAAGAAAATTGAACAGCATACAAAGTTGAAAACAGAGAAAAGGACAAATGCAAGGACAAGGAAAATGGGTTTTAGATTATTTCCAAGGATATAAAGCATTACATTGTACCATTCCTAATTCTAATCTAGTAGTAGACAAAAAGTAAAATTTCAAGAATATATATTACCCCCATGAACATTACAGTGATTCTTCCAAAAGATTACAATTAAGAACCCATTAAAATCTAAAATCCTACTCAGTTTTTCCATTCTCCCCTCATATGATACATCTTTGTTTTTTTCTTATGTATTGAACAAGGGATTTTGGTTTTGATAATTGACCAGTGTGTAATTCATCAGCTCTGCTTAGTTACAGATCAATAGATTACACTACTTTCCTTCTTCAGGTTCTTTTTACATGGGAATTAGAGAGGTGGTGGGAAATGAAGCACACCCCCCAATTCTAGCCTCTTTCTTCAACATCTTTAGAGAGCATTGAATTGGCGAAGAAGTTGCAGGATAAAGAAACACCAATTAGATGAACTGCTTATGGATTCACACTCACCCATTCGTAACGTCCAGGGAGAGGTAAATCGTTCGCAACATCAAAGTTGTACCTGCAAACATCCCACAAACGAAAGAAATGAAAAGGGCTTCATCAATCAGCAGCTAATTATGGATACGCCATTGGTAAAACTAAACTGCATATAAACACACACACACACACATAGGGACAGGTTCCTTTGACACATAGCTTTTACTCCTAATTTGACAAGCGGTTTGCAAAACTCAATGTGGTTTAAGTATTTTGAGAAACCAACCGTTGGATTAGATATTCTGCTTATATACATTACATATGCCAAAAATCACATTGATCGAATTGTGACAGATTCACCCAGTTTTTTACAATTTATTTTAAAACTGTGATATTTGTGAAAAAATATATGTTCGATCAATGTGATTTTTTGTATATATGATGTGTATGAACAGAATATCTAATCCAACAGATGGTTTCTCAAAATACCTATTTCACATTGGGTTTTGCAAATCGTGTCAAACTAGGAGTAAAAACTATGTGTTGAGGGAACCTAACCCATAGAAACTCTGCAGCAACGACTAGAGAAATAAAATTATACTTCTCAGTAAATAGTCTTTGTTGCTGTTGCTCTGCACATGCAAAGAACTCCTCCATCTCCCATGTTGTTGGAATGTTTCTTTGCACAGCATTCCGAACAATCCGATTCGCTGCGGTTGAGCTCGTCGGCCTTGTCGATGAACCAGGAGTTCCAATAGCGTCCGGATCCCTTATCAAGCTACATGGTGTGCTTTCCCTAGTGCCCCTGTTTTAACAAACAAAAATTTGATCAAAATGTAATTACAACAAATACATATAACCATCACAAGCTCTAAAATAACAGCATTACATTTTGAAACAAATCACACCCCCCACTCCCAAAAAAAAAAACACCAACGCACAACCCCCCAAAAAAATTTAATATTTTGTAGTCTCCTCAATTGAAATTGGGGAAAACAAGTAAAGAGCAAGGTCGAGTTTCTGTAACCCAAGAAAAAAGGGTGGCAAAGAAACTCAAATAATAGAGTAGCAGGTATCCAAGAAGACAAGCAATATTTTGGCAGACAGCAGGAATACAATAAAGAAGCATGATATCTGCTATTCTTTGTCACTTGCATATAAACACAAAGTGGAGTATCCCACATACATGTTTGTCGGTAACATGGTCCCATGAATATGAATAAAAGATAGATCACTGCAAACATCTATGAAGCAGGAGAGTTATTGCTGCCAGTATTGCAAAAAGTAATGTGTTTACCAGCGAAAAAGAAATACAAAATATAAGTCAAACAAGCTGAGGATTACAAAATAAAAAAGTAAAAAATGACATCAACCAAGCTGAGGATTACAAATTTACAATGGATTCATCCCACGAGACCACATTGTTATTTTTTTTCCTCTTTGTACCTTTTACTGCTGAAAAAAAAACAAAACAAAACAAAACAAATTAACAATCTGTTTTCCTGTTTCATTATCTGAAATCAGTAAAAAAAAATTGAAAGGTCAAAATTGCATGTAAAATGGTCCGAAGTCTTTTTTTTTTTTTTTTTTTTGGTGAAATGAAAATTATATAAAACAAACTAAATTGCGACAAGACTTTCAAACTGGTAAATGAGACAAAGCATTGCCCATAATAAGGCAAATAAAATTTAGATCCTGAACAGATTACTAATATACAGAGAAATTTAACATAGTGAAACAGATTCCTTTTAACTTTGCTTTATTTGGTACCCTTTTAAAGAAAATAAGACAATTATATCATTTTCTCAACATGGAAAAATTCAAATCACATCTTTAATGACTCTGCTGGGTTTGTACCAATGTTGTAGAAACAGACACTGAAAATATCATTAAAAGAAACCCTCACAAGTCACAAACATCACTAACGTTTCATGAAAAGAAATTTCAGAGTACCCACGTTTCAGAAATAATATAATACATCATATGAAAGAGGAAACACAGAGATTTCCAAACAACAGGGAACCTCAAAGAAATAAAGTGACCTCTTATTTTTGTTAAGAAAAAATATTAATAACAAAGTAGCATCCATATTCAGAAAACACACTGAAAAACACGTTTCAGATTGACATATTGGAACTTCATCCCCTGTTCTCGAAGTAACCCATGTACCGGAGACAAAAATACAACAGAATAAAAGGAAAACAAAACTTTAACCAGTGATTAGTTAAAGAAAAAAAAAATATTAGCCATGGTTAAGGATTAAAATAGATATGAGAGTGCAATACTCAAGTCACAGAAGAGACATAGAATTTAATGTAATGTAACATAAAAGAGAGACTCACTACAAATAAACAAAGGTATGGTCCTTTGCAACCATGAGAAATGAAAGTAGTTTCAAACATTAAAACCCCTCTCTATTAGGCAAGATAAAGGAATAAAATGAACATTTTCATACATGGAAAAACCCACTATGACTTTACATTTCCTTTCTTTTAAGAGAGGTATCTACAGCAACAAGACTAATAAAAGGAAAAGAAAAGAAGCACCTTTTTTTAAGAATGAAAGGCACCTCAACGAGTTCTTTAGCACAAAAGCCATAAATAAGAACCAAAATCTACTAAAAAAATTCTAAAGAATAAAACAAAACGCCCAAAAGAAAAATATAAAAATAAATAAAATAAACCGATAAAACAAAAACAAAAAAAAAAACCCATAAAAATAAATTTAAAAAATGCATTTCTATTAACAAGCAAAAACTCCATATAATCTACCAAACCCCCAACAAAATAAATAAATAAATAGATTATATCTAAAACCAATTACCTGTAACAAGCGAAAAGGAACAGGTAGACACAGAAATACAGAAAGATTCAAACCCAAAGGACAGAAAAGAATAGTGCAAGAATAAAATGAAAAGAGAAACTACATGTATATATACATGTGAGTGTGTGTGTATGCTTAGAATACAAGCGCAGAAGCGTATATACCTCTCTCTTCCCTCAAACTCCAAATTGTTCTCTCCATAAGAGGCCTCAAAACCCACATCGTTAAACTCCTCTGTTTCAACTTCGTTTCCCACCATTCTCGTTTTACTATAATACCCATCATCGTTCTTGGAACAACTGAGTGAGAACGACCCAACTGAGCCCGAGTTGACCGAACTCAGCCTCAGCCTCGAACTCGTCCCGGGGTTAGGATTAAAGTTAGGGTTTTGTCTGCAACTATCTTTGGATACTTTCTTTGTGGTGGAGGTGTCGTTGAGCAATGGAGATGGAGGCTTCTCGAGCCTCCGGCTTCGAAGCTGGAGATAGGAGGAGGCGTCGTCAGGGTTTGGTGGGGTAGAGGTTTTCTGGAGTCTCTGTAAAGCTAGGGTTTTGGCGCGTGTACGGACGCCCATGGAGGGCTGTGCGACCTCCATGAGGGCTACGTCACCTGTAATCTTAGATTTCTTCATGTACTTTCCCATTTCTCTCTCTCTCCTTCTGCTATGACTGAGGCGTTTTCATGTCGTGGTCATATATATATATACAGAGAGAGAGAGAGAGTGAGAGAGAGAGAGGGATTAATGTGGATGTGTGTGTGGAAGGGGATGAAAAAGAGGGATCAATGTCGATGTAAGTGTGGAAGGGGATGAAAAAGTTATGGTTAGGGTTAAGGAAATCAGTAGCAACTTTACCACTAGGTTTGGTAACTTCCAAACTTAATTTTCATGAAATTTTACGCTGCAGAAAGGTTCCATATGTTTATATAAGTTTATGTAAATATGTAGTGAATAGATAATTATGGGATGCATATTTTAAAAATTTTATTATTGGATTAAATACTCTACTTATATATGTCATGTCTGTCAAAAATTACAATAATCCAACGGTCGATTTCTGATAAATATCATTGAGAAAAACCGTGACACTTTTCAACTGTTACAATTTTTCATAACTATATTTTAAAATTTTGATATTGACTCACCGTAATTTTTGGCATGTAATACATTCATAAGCATAGTATCAAATCTAACAGTCAAAATTTTAAAATATACATCATGGGTTGATGGTCTTTTTGTATCCTGAACTTTGAGTGAAATACCAATGTGATCCCTAATGTGATCCCTAAACTTTAGTTTTGCTTGATTTAGTTATGAATTTTAAAATTTGTTGATTTAGTCGATGAATTTTAAAAGTTGTATCAATGTAGAACATTAACTGACGAAACCAATATTCTGTCAATTAAATGTCAAGTGTAGTCACGTGGCTTTCTAAGTGACAGCCATGCGGGTCTAACATGGCAACCACGTGAATCTGACTTAACTTAAGTTAGCTGATTAATGATGTTTTAGTACCTTAAGTTGGTTGATTAATGGCAACTTAAGCCACGTTGGATCCATGTTGTTGCCACGTCAAATCCATGTGGTTGCCACGTCAAACCCACGTGGCTACCATGTAGACAACCACGTGACATTTAACTAACGAAACGTTGGTTTCGTTAGTCAATGTCCTACATTGGTACAACTTTTAAAATTAATGGATTAAATCGAGCAAAACTAAAATTTATGAATCACATTGGTATTTCTCTTAAAGTTCAATGTACAAAAAGGTCATTAACCCTATGCATCCCACAATTATCTATAAGCTTCATACTTACATAATTTATATAAGCAAATGCTAACTAGAGCGGGACTGTTTTTCACTTATATTTAGATCCAAAGAGTTTGGACTACTTATTCTCAATTTAGTCCATCCAAAATTTTAACCTTTGCTTCTCTTGCACCTTTCCTAGAAAAAGAGAGGGATTTTGGAGGAGGGATTTTGAAGTTTATAGGAATAGAGGAATAGTTTATGTGTTTCTGAAGTTTATCTATTTTGATAATAAATAATTTATGAGTTGGTTCCATTTCATTTTCTTCATTCATTTTCTTTAGGTGAACATGATTGTTTCATAATGGGTGACATAGTATATAAGTATCTACGTCAAGGTCCCATGGAAATTAATACTTCACTTCCATCTCCCAATGCCAAAAGAAAATGAAGACAAGAGAGACAGAGTGAAAGACAAATTGTAAAAATAAAAGTACATGCATCATGGTTTTACTATAGAGGATTTGATAAATAACAAAATTTAAGGTGGCTGTCCTCCCATTCAAACCTTTTGGTCAGAAATAATCTTATCAGCGTATGCTTATATAAATTTATGTATATATTTATATAAATTTATGTAAGCATGAAACTCATGAATAATATATTGTGTGATGCATAATTTGAAAAAATTATGGTTGAATTAGATATTCTACTTATGCATGTCATATATGTCAAAAATTACACTAATCCAACGGTGAGTTTCTAAAAAATGTCAATGATAAAAATTATTACAGTTTTTAGTGGTCACAGTTTTTCATAGTTATATTTTGAAATTCTAACATTAGATCACCGTAATTTTTGGCATACACGATATCCATAAGTACAATATCTAATCCAATGGTTAATTTTTCAAAATATCAATCTTACTATTATCTATGGGTTTCATGCTTACCTAACTTATGTAAGCATATGCTGACTAGATCAGGACGACCTTTTGGTTACCAAATATAACCTTGTACACTACTCGAAATGATACACCATCCAAATTTAATCAAATAGAAAGATAGTATGGTACGATTGGTGCTATATATCTCTTACTCTCTTATAAATTTGAGGTTAAGAATTTGTTTAGAATTTTAAAAATTAAAATCAGACCAGGTTGGATTCACTTTGACGTAATTTATTTTTAAATACACCAATTTACTGCTAGTTAAAATAACTTCATTTATACTTTATTTTTTATGTAATGATGAATAAATTTATAAACATAAAAGACCTACCAAATAAAGATGAAATCAAAATTGGCGAGATTCATCTTTGTTTGGTCAATTTTTATTTTCCAAGCAATCCATATGAGCTTGAAACTTGATTTTCTTATTAGAGAGAGAGAGAGAGAGAGAGATTTATGTGCGGTTTGGTGATTGCAATGTGGTCATTCTCTTTTTACTTAGCTTTCTAATCCATTTTAGTTTTTCATATTTGTTTACATTGTATAATTAAATAAGATTTTCATTAATGGCGTGTTTTTGCATTTATAGGTTTTTCTCTTTAAGGAAGCGCTTTTAGAGTGTTTTTGGAAGCTTTGGAATTGGTCCCCATGATAAGAAATACTTGGGAGCATAAAATGATTGCAATTGGAGAGCTAAAATGAAAAAATCAGCAAAAATGCAAAAAACACTACCGATAGTCTTTTTCAGACCCTATCAATAGTGTCATGTTGTAGCAATTTTATGCAGAACCTAAGAAAAAACACTATCAATAGCTTCTGTAAAACACTATCGATAGTGTTATGCTGCAGTAATTTTCTGCAGAATCTTCAGAAAAACACTACCAATAGGGCTTCATAAACACTATTGATAGTGTTTCACGGGAATCTCATTGTTTACTTGTTATTTCATAACAAGTGTCGAGGCATTTTAGAACTTTTACAATATTATTATGTTAGACTTGTAAGATCTACTTAAGGTCGTTTTCTTTCTTTCTCTTAGGGGGATGAAGGGTGCTTCCTCTCTCTTCCTCTCTTATCTTTCTCTCTCTACCTCCCATCTTCTCTCTTTAAGTTAGATTTACTTTCTCTCTCTAGATTTTACTCATGGGATCCATTAATTTCTCATTAGATTAGTTTTATTTTACATATATTGTTTTTGGGTTATGCTTGTTAATTCTTAGTTTAATTTCATCTATTTCTTGGATTGTTGAACTTTTCATTGAAACTATTTTTAATGCAAGTTTATATTTAAGTTTTTAGTTAATTTCTATTTGACTTTCATTGAATTGTCTTTCCTTTATTAATTTCTTATTGTTATTAGTTTCCATGGATAGCTAGACACCCAAGGTTGGGTTCTCAAGTAGATTTTCATTCCAATCCAAGGGGTTTATGGTTGTCTCATCTTATTTGTGATTTAAATATTATAGATTAATGTTATTATTCTTTCTAATTTAGAACTCTCTTGATTTTGTAAATTCTTGACCATATGTACAAAAGTCATGCTTGGCACAAATGATGCTTGAATACAATGCACTTCAAGTAATTGTAAAAATGCTCATGAGAGGATTTAACTTTAATCTATCACTTTTTGAATAAAAAATGGACTTAGACCGAATTACCTTCCGATCAAGACCATTCTTCAATGGATTCTTGATTAAGATAACTTTGATATGTATTTGGACTTTTATCGACATATCCTCCAATCCTCTTCAATGGATTCTTGATTGAGATAACTTTGAGAAACCATAATTCTCTAGGCTTGAATGAAATGAAACTTAAGAATCCAACCTCTTTCATATTCATAGTTTTCAGTCTCAATTTCTTGTTTTCCGTAGTTTTAAACACTCGATCAACCACTCTCCAAAAATCAATTCCATTTTAATTGCACAAAATTCTTTGGTTTGAAATACCTAAGGCCCCTTTAGGACTACAATTTCAATTCCTGTGGAAAATGACCATGGAACTCCCATGACTATACTTACAACCTCATTACATCCTACGCCGGGATAAGCACATGAATCGAAATATGGCAAGCATCATTTGGAATTTATTTTTTTTTGAATTTAAAAAATAAGGAAAAAATTACAGTTTGAATCTCTTAACTATTATCGATTTACACTTTTCATTCCTATATTTTCAATTACAACACATCAACCCATTATAGTTTTGATTTGTAACACTTTGCACCTTTATGTTTTTTTTTTTTTTTTACACTGAAAAATGGTGTTAGGATTGTTAATTTTTTATGCAGTATTTATCCTAAATTGTAAATATATCTACAATCATATCAATGAGGTTTCATGATTTTTCTTAATATATTTTATTTATTATGAATTTGATTTACCATATAAAAAAAAATAATTCATAAAAATTAAAATATATTGGAAAAAAAATCATGAAATTTCATTGATATACTTATAAATAGATTAGTAATCTAAGATAAGGAGTAATGATCCCATCGGCATTTGCTGACTTGATTAAAGTTAGCAAATATTTCATGGTCGTTATATCTCATCCCATGGTCAAGATCTAACGACCATGGTAAGTAAGCAAATGCTTACTGGATCATTTTAGCTAAGATAAAAATTGCATAAAACAAATAATACCCAAATAATTTTTTTCTAAACAAAAAAGATCCTTTCAATTTTTGAGTCAAATTATTTTTAATTTTATGGATGGTCTTATAACCCAATGGAATGTATCCCTTTAGGGGATTTTCCCTCAATATTTCCATAGTTTGTAAAAATTTCCTACATGAACCCATGTTTACATAATTTACCAAAATATTTTTTTTGGACCAAAATACCATTCACACAACATAATCTCTACTTTTACATTGAAATCCCAATTTTGTGAATAATCCCCAGTCCCCTAAATTGCATATAATCCCCTATTTAGAATATAATCCCCAATTTTAGTAATGTCAAATCACATTAATTATGTCATGATTATATCACAATATAAAACTTAAAAAAAAAATAATGGAAATTGGGGATTATACATATTTTTTGGGGATTATGAACAAAAATTCTGTATTGGGGATTTTGTGTTAACTTGGGGATTATGGTTTAATATGGGGATTGGGGATTATATATGATTTATGATATTCAACACATTTTTTGGATTTGATGGGACATGTAAGGTTATGATTAGACGTAAAAAAAGTAAGCAACAGTTTAGGGGATTGTTAGCAAAGTTGGGGATTGCTAAACAAAATGGGTACTGAGGATTGTCATCAAAATTGAGAATTATACATTATTTTGGGGATTAGAGGTTATTTCTTATTTGGAGGATTAGGGGTACCTTAGTAAATTGGGGATTATACATAATATTGGGGATTATATGTAAAAATTTGACACATTTTCCATAAAATTTGATCATTCATGAGGGCAAAAATGTCCAATTAAGTGTATAGAGGTGCACGAAGGAAAATTCTCAAAATATGGATTTATGTAGGGAATTTTTGAAAACTATAGGAATATTAAGAAATGTTAGCCTTATGGCTTCCACCCTTGTTGGTTGATTTTGATGATAACAATCATTGTTTTGTGATTCTATTTAATTTGTATCTTGTGTAAATTTGCAAGCATGAATTGTGGTAAAATTCATGATGATCTTTATATTTTTGTATCATGAACTTATTCTTGCATCATGAATTTGTTTTACCTAAAATATGCATATGATTTAAATGATAATCTTCAGTATCTTTATATGCATATTGTTAGGGGGAGCCACAAATCATTGATTTATTTATTTGTTCTATGTTTATTCAATTATGCATATGAATGCTTTGTTATACACTCTTTATAATTGTCAAACTTTGTGGAGTGATTATTTGACTGATCTTGTTGGTTAATTGACATTATCCTATAGTTCTTATATATCCATTATAGTATATATATGCTAATAAGAACAAGATTCAAGTTGACAATTGAAGAAGGCTTATACATCATTAAAGCTAAGCTCAAGTGAACTTGTTGATCATTCACCTTTGAGCATGGAGCAAAGAGCTACAACTTTATTGAAGTCAAAGATGAAGCCTAGCACAAGCCAAGCACAAGTGTTGAAGATCTTTATTTTATTCTTGTATAAGAGTGCTTAGGATTTATATTGTAAATCTCTCTTTAGGATAAACTATAATTGGCTCAATTGACTATGACTTAAAGACTATAGGTTTTAACTTTGGAAAATCACATTTTGGTCAAAAGTTAATTCAAACTCATGATGGGCTATCTGGATTCAAAGACAAAATATTTTACACTTATTGCTTTGGCATACTTATCTTTGTCTTTGAATTCTTTGTTAACTAATTTACATGTTGGAAGTTTATTTAGACTGTAGAATTTTAGAAAAATGGCATAAGACCATACCTAGTCGGCTAACCAAGTTAGTATAGTCGACTAACTACGATCCAGTAGCCATGATTTTGAAAATTCTACTTCTAGTGGACTAACCATGTGCACTAGTCGACTAACTTGTCTTCTAGTCGACTAAGACCTTTGTCCCAGTCAACTAATCACAGGTCAGTAGTTTTGTTTAGATATGCAGTTCTTCTAGTCGACTAAACCTAGTTGCTTAGTCGACTAATCGATTCCGGAAAGCTTTTATCAAGTATTTTAAATGGCCTAGTCGACTAACCTTTTAGTTTTAGTCGACTAACCGTACCCAGATTTCAAATTGTAAAGCTTTCTGTTATAGTAGTCGACTAACCCCTTTTGTCTAGTTGACTAAAACTTGTCTATAGCTCATAACGACTAGTTTTTGACAAACCCAAACGGCTCTATTTTGTCTCTAAACGACCCTATTCTTTTGTGAGTCTATTTATACTCATTGTATGAGTCTTAAACAAGTAGTTGAACATATACAAATCTATATCAACTTGTTTAATCATCAATCTTGTATGATTTAGTCAAAACTATCATTCTCTCTTGAGTCAAATCAATTTATATCTTAAAGAGATATTAGTGAGAGCTTAAATTTGTATTTCATCTACTCTTGATGAGTTATTCTTTGTACACAATCTTTGAATATCTTGTGAGACTAAAGAAGTGCTCTTAGTGAGCATTGAAGAGTTGCTCTTGGTGAGCATTGGCTAAGCGCTCTTTGTGAGACCTGAAGGAGTGTTCTTTGTGAATACTTGGGGTGTTCTTTGTGAGCACATATGTAAAGTTCTTTGTGAGCTTAAGTGAAAGTCTTCCACCTGTGATAAAGAAGACTGTGTAAAGGTTTCTCCACATTGAAGGAGTAATCCTTAGTAGATTGTAGGAATCCTTGAGCTGTGTGCTTAAGGAGTGGATGTAGGCGGAGTCCGAATCACGTAAAAATCGCTGTGTTCGTTTTCTCTCTCCCTTTCTTATTTCAATTATTAGTATTTATATTATTGCTTCTGCTTCTAGTAAATTCAATTCAATTCACCTCTCTAGGGTTATATATTTGGAACAACAAGCAAAAATTCTCATCCCTTTAAAAAATGAGATATTGAATTCAAGTACACCGTATATAAAAGTTTATTAATATTCATTTACTAATTTGGAAAATTTAGAAAAAAAAAATAACTTACTTAGTTTCACAAGGGAAAAAGGAAAACAAAAGAAAATTTAGTCTAGTCTTATCTTTAGTTACAGTGCTTACATCAACGTCAATTAATTCTCAATATAGAGTACGGTTGTTTACCAAAGTAAAACAAAAAAAAAAAGGTACGGTCGGTCCCAAACGAATCTTTTCCTCTCAAAATTTCCCGCCAAAAGCTTCTCTCACTCCCATTGGTCTAAAACCAAAATGAAGGCAGCCAGCGGCTAGCAGCCATAGGGACTCATAGGTCTGTTCCTCTACTCTGCATCTCAGCTTGACATCCCTGAACCCCCTGCCTCTAAAGCACCTTCCCTCAACATGTGGGACATTTGATTGATAAAGACCTACCTTCAAATGGGTTCACATAATTAATAATTCTTGATATAAAATGATTTATTATCACTTCCAATCTTGTGCACATATATTGTCTTTTATTATCATTGAAAACTGTCGTAATTTTTTTAATTATATTTATAAAAAATTAATCATTAGAACATTTTATTTTTTACATGCATGAGTATAGTATTTAATTAAACGGTCAATTTTTAAATACATATTCGACAATTACCTATTAGTTTCATGCTTACTTTAGTCTAAGTAAATATATGCTGGTAGGTTCATTTCTATATTTATTATTATTAAAAAAAATTGGGTTGGACGTATATTTCTTTTTTTGACTACAAATAACTTAAATAAGTTAAAAATAAATAAATAATTGTTGATTAATTTATCAATAACTTTGTTCCTTTCTTTAAGAGAAGTCCTTGTTTTCTTTTTTGAAGAAAGTCATTATTTTCTTTTTAATCGAAAAGAATTAAATGCACGACTCCATCCATTTCTATATTACCCTATTAAAATTATTAATTAACAAAAAATATTTGATTTTTTTTTAGATGCTGAGCATAAATCAAATGTTTCAAAAATAATCAATCATGACTCCGCTTGGTTGAAAATTTTAAAAGTGTCTTTTTGCTCCTTTTTTATATTTTTTTTTATAAAAAAAATTATCAATATTTAGTTTTTTTTTTAAAAATTTATTTTTTTATTTTAAAAAATAATAACTTATCTAAATAGCAGGATTGCTAAGGGTTAGGTCAACCTGATGCATAACCATTTGCATAGTATATTTTGAAAAATTGACTGTTGGATTTGATACACTTCTTTTGTATGTTATTTTTACCAATAAATCATAATAGTCCAACAAATGGTGAAACAATGGTGACATTTTGTAAAAAAAAAAAAAAAATTGTTATAGTCTTTCACATTGACATTTTTCAAAAACTAACCGTTGGATCACTCTAATTTTTTATAAAAATGACATATATAAAATATATTTCACATCTGATTATTGATTTTTTAAAACATATTATACAAATAATTATAATTGAGATGACATTATCCAACTTGCATGATATAGATGTGACCTAGCATTCCTAATCTAAATGGACATTAAAGTCAAGGGATAATGTGGATATGAAGTGTGCGTAGCCTTATTGAAGACTTAAGTATAACCCTTATCTGTGGGCCCAATTTCTACTGACTTTTTCGGGGGAATCTTCTGAAAACCCTAACCCTAGAAACCTAACAGAAACAAGCCCTACTAACCTTAATTTCCCTTTAAATAATAGTATAATACAGCAGTATTTTAAAAATATTTTAGAAAAATAAATAAAATTATTTATTTAATAAAAATATAAGTGACACAGATTTCATGATCCTTTTTCACCTGGGGGACTGCTGCTAGGGGTATGAATGGCCGTACAGGTTTCAACGTGTACTCAGCCAATCATGACCATGCTCACGGATTCCTTCCAAAATTCAAAACCACCAAAGTTATTTTTCACGTCCTCCCGCCATTTTTTCTTTTATTTCGGGTGGGAAAGTGTAATACTACGCGTTCTTAAAGCGCGTGGTTTCCACGGACAATTAGTACTTGAGGGAATTAGTGCTGTCAGAGTCCGTAGAGACTAGAGAGAGAAATTGATTTGCAGGTTATGCAGGATTCGCTGCATGCATCAGTTTTTGAAAAATTAATATTTATTTGAAATATTTCTTAATAAAATTTTGAAATATACAGTATTGTTATAATTGTTATTTGTTTTGATAAATAAAAATTACGATCCAATAAGGGGATGATAATGGCGCTCCAATCATTATCCCCGCACTCCCACTCACAATTTTTGAGGGATTTTTCTCTCATAATTTTTTATTTTTTTTAATATTTTTCACTCTTGTAGAATTAGATGAATATATTTTAAAAAGTACCGATAGATAAAATATTTGTCTTATGAATGTAATGTTTACAAAATATAACGGTGATCAAACAGTTGATTTTTTTTTAAAATTGAATGAAAAAAAATAATAAAAAAAAATTGTGTTTTATTTCTTCTTCAAAATATCATTATTTTATAGTCATTCTTTTCAAAATAATAAGAGAGAAAACATATTAGATTAGTACAAAAGAAAGAAAAGAACAAATAATAATAATCTAATCTTATAGTGGTATGTAATTAGGGTTATTGATTCAACCTTATTCTTTTCTGAGGGTGGTCATTCAAAAACACACCTAAATAACTATTTTGAAAAAGCAAGTGAATTTTAGGTACAAAATTTCATTATACAATGATACATTATTTTATTACACACATCAATCAAAGTTTAATATTCCTTTTACTTTTTTTTTTTTTTCGAATTGTTTTGTTAACATTGATTTATTTATTTATTTTTAAATATAGATGAATAGAAGGAATTGAATGTAAGAAAAATGTTCTTATGTGGGATACCTCATTTTAACTAAAATTAGCTAAGACACTTGAGCCATTAGATTGGAATCTTGAGATGAATCATGCATTAAGTGAATGAGAATCTAAGGACCTGTGTTCTTAGCTGATTTTAGTTAAAATAAGGTATAACTGATAAAATCAGGACTCTTGGATGTAATAAATTTAATGACACGGTGCACGTCTTGAAAGATACACTCAAAATGATAAAAAATAAATAAAAGAATTCATAAAAAGATGGATGAGGACCCTTTTAGTTTGTGTGGTTGGTAAGGGTCAGGATTGATGCAAGAGTAATTGATTAAAGTAGGTATATTTGAGTATTACGCGACTTTCCTGGCCTACATTAGCCAAGATCACCAAATGAATACTCCTACTTTGACTTGATGCTTAATTGTTAGACCATTTAGTGGATGCAAGTTGCAAGGAAGGGGCCTAGCTCTCTAGTAGCTCACATGAAAATAAATAAAAAATCACCGTGAATGTATGGAAGATTCTGAATCAAAATCATCCAATCTCTTTAATATTTTTTATTTTTATTTTTTATTATTTAATTAACACAAGAAAATACCCATTTCGTATGAATGTGTTTGTAAAAAACTGAATCGATAACTGATGTCACGAGACTTGTCAAACTTGCGTCTTTCTACTTTCATTGATCAAAACTATCTATTCTATCCTATGCTTTATCATTAATTACTAAATACTTAGCAATCCAATTGTTAAATAATACAGAAACATCATTTGCTTTATCGACTAAAGACTAGAACAATAGGAAAATATCAAGCGGTCACTTAATAGTTTAGGTTTTTGGATTGGAAGCTTAAACATGGTTTTAAAGCATTGATCTTCCATGTGACAAGGCCCCATACAAACTTACCCTTGACGAAGAGTATAAAATAATAAAATCTACTCTATTTCATATCGTCTAAATAAAAGACTTATTATATCTTGATATACCTGCATTTGCCTTCCACCTAACAATTTAATCTTTTAGGTTGAAAACTTATCGTGGCATCAGAGCCACACTCTCCATGTGACAAGGTAATAGAACAAAAAGTTTTGCTTAGTCTATGAAATCACAATGTATGTTATTGTGTTGAGAAGAATGAGGCCAAGCTTTGATCATTCACTCTTGTCCTTGTAGCCTACTTGTACTTGATGCCTCCTAAAGAGTTTAGAATTCAAGTATTCTACTACTTGCCAGTAGGCTTCAAGCTTAGTGGCATTTTCCATTTTAGGATTTACAATCATAAGCTTGTAGTCATCTCTATTTCATTTTTTTTTTTTTTGCCAAGCAACAAGGTGTTCGATCTGTCCAAGCCCGACTAATCTTCGCTCCTCACACGAGACCACCACTCCGTGGGGTGGTATAACACCTCGACTAAGTCCTGATTGATGGTTGACCAAGAGAGTTTAGCTGGTTTCGAACCCGAGATGTTTGAGTTTACAGCTCATCCCTTTATTGCCAGGCCAAATCTCGTTGGTTCATCTCTATTTCTGGTTCATCTCTATTTCAATTACTATTAGCAAAAATTGAGTATTTGCTTCAAAATTCAAATATTTTGGAAAGACCTTCCCCCCAAGTGGGTGTATGGTATTGATGGGAATAACAATATATTCGAGCTGGGCAATTTTGGGTTGGGCTAATCTAGGCCAGAATCTCGGAATAATTTTTTTGTTGGGGCTCAAATATTAGAGCCCAGACCAGTCCAATAAAACAAACTAATGTCTTCCTTGCAGACAATTATTATGGGCCAGACTCCCAAATTCGTAGCCCCAGTTGCTCTCATCCAAGAAGGGCATTATACCCAAATCTGTCCTTTATATGCTAACCAAATAACATTTAACAACTAAACAAAACGGATAGTACACACACACACACGTACAATTTTTATTTTCCTACTTATATTTTAAAAATCACATGTTACATATATAGCATCTACTTCATTTGAAACAAACTCTGAAAAAAATGTTAAAAAACTCTATTTTTTGCATTCATTTTCCCACCTTGTTAATTTATTTAAAGAACAATACAAGGATGCAACAATTATATATTACATTTGTCTTAGTATCTGATTTTCTTTGCCGATCACTCGTGTGCATCGTATGTTATAAGAAGACTTGGCAACCAAAAAAATAGAGTTAAAATTAGTATAACTAGGATAAGGATTTTCAAAACATAGGGGTTATAGGTTATGTGTTTCCTCCTATTTCCAAGAGCAATGGGCAAGCCCCAGCATTAGCTAAAATACCATCACAAATTACATTGAATATATGAGTACAAGCATGATAAACACAACTTTATGAATAAATAAATAAATAATTCAGCGACCAAAACTTGAAAAGCTGTACAACATGAGACCTTGCTGATATATGTGTTATGTATGTACGTATGTATATGTATATAACTATTTACATATATTCCTGCAAGCTTCTTAAGAAACAAGTATATGATTGTTCGATATGAGGCATGCTGCTCCTTGTAGACGCCTGTGCCTAATTATCATTTTGAGCATTCTCATGAGCATCACCCAACAAAAAGGGAGGTCGGAACCCTTTTGAGAGGTGGTGTGTGGGTTAAAAGCTTATGCGTTTTTATTTTTTTATTTTTTATTTTTATGTGTGTGTGTGTGTGTTAATGGTGTATGTTTATAAAAAAAGAAGCGCTGGTAAGAGAGAATGGAAACAGCAGAACCACCTTCTAACTCTCCTGTCAGGCACCAGCCCCGACAAAACTAATCAGGCGTTATGTTTTACTCGCTCAAACTTGTGTTTTGGAGTATGCTTCTGATTAAACCGCCCTGGAAGCTTAGAGGGAGTATTGTAGCAATCTCCACAAAGGTCAAAACCAATTGCCTCCACACAATCTTTGCACTTGTATCTATCCCCAACTATTGGAAACATCTGCAGACAAAAACAAAACATTACTATGCCGCATATAATTCTATAAGCCAATATTGGTAAATACTAAGGGGTGCTGCTAACTTCTAAAAGCTGAATTATCTATTACACATCATCCAATATAAAATATGTTAATCTATCAAGCACCTTCCTCATACAAGTTCGACAATTCTCAATAAGATCCTAATGATAACTTTGCAGCCCATAATAGTTTGTTGAATCTGAAATAAGGTTCAAGCAATGATTTTGATCCGGTGAGAAAACCAGAGCAAAGGAGCTTATCTGGTCTTTAGCATCCAGTTTGAATGCAAGCATGAAGTTCCTTAGATATTGAGTATCATCAAATTAAAATGCAGAAAATATCCCTTAACTGAACATCTTTTGATCTCCATGAGGAAAGAAGTACTAGATACTTAAAGGATGTCAGACAGTCACTAGAGGCACAATGCACGTGCCTTACAGATCATATAACTATGAGTGTGTTTGATTTGTATCTATCAAAGCATCATAAAGATTTAGATTTAAAAATCATTTAAAGAACTGGAGACAATAACATATAGAGGATAACATCGTTCTAGGACATCAATGCATCATAAAATATCATGCCAAAATGTCGTAACTATATATATATATATATTTTTTTTTGGGTGCTATGTCATAACTATGCAATCGATCCTAAACCAGAAGTACCTCATACACACTTTTCAGCACATTTCATTCAGAATCAAATAAAAATGGACAACATTGTTGTGTCTAAGCTTGTGTCAACATGCAGCACAAAAGAAACTTTGACGAAGGAATTGATGCAGTAAGTGTCCTACATATCATTAACAGTGACCCACTACACATGCATGACACTAAAGAAACTTTGACGAAGGACACAACATATATGATAACAGTTTTTCTTCTAAGAGAACTATACACACTTCAATTAATGTACCGTACTGCTATACAGAATGGATTGTAGTTCAGATTAATGCTAATTAGGTAATGCTAGTCAATCACAGGAATGAATACAAATGCAGGAAATGATAATAAGGGATATTTACCCCACACAAATCACAACCAACTCCAAAATGAAACTTTGAGCCATAGTCATGCCACCATGAAATAAACTGTCCTATGGGCACTGAGGGCAAGCAGGCACCTTTTTTACCAGCTTTTGTTGAACCTGAAAAGCACACAATCATTAATAAAATTGACAATGTCAGAATAATTGCATAACTTGCATCATAGTGACATAACAGTGAGCAGAATACCAAATAAACTCCCTTCGGTATCAATTTGAGCAGCATCAAACACAATAAATATATCTAAGCATAGGGTAGTAACATAATCAAAACACCATCATTTCGTGTTGATATTTTGGCAAAAGAAAGAAAATTCATAATTACCCTGACTATTTGGCCATCAGTTGAAGGTCATCTTAAAAAACCATAAGTTATGCTTCTAAAATGTTCCAAGTACCATTCACTGTCCATTCTTGTTGATATTAAGGGCCTGTTACAAGGATGCCATTAAAATTAGCTGACACTCTGAAAATTGCTGGTTTCAGACAACAATTTTCAAAAGGTTACATATCTTTTGTATTGTCTCACAAGTTCCGCTTTCCGTTTCATTTCAGAGATTTGTTGATATGTATTCCTATAATACTGGTGGATGACACTTAGCATAAAAAACCGTTAGGGTATAAAGAGAGAAGAGAAAATAGGAAGAGAATGATAGGAGAATGAGAGAGTATCAACCTAATTAAGATTGGCTCCTCTATTATACATTGTGTCGCTAAAAAGACTAAAATGCCCCACCATAAAATATTATGCTCATTTACGCACGCCAACATTCCCCCTCAAGCTGGAGCATAGATGTCTACCATACCTAGAAAAAAAAAAAGATTTTTTTCCTAAAGCTTTAATGAATAAGTTTCCTAGTTTTTCCAAAATTGAGATAAGATGTTGTAATCTGCTTGTTCACCACCATGTCTCTCACAAAATGTCAGTCTACTTTAATATGCTTGGTCTTTCCAAGAAACACAAGATTGTTTGTAATCTACATAGCAGCTTGATTGTTGCAAAAACATTTCCATAGGTGTACAATTAGTGAATTCTATCTCTTGCAAAAGTGTTTTACCCACATCATTTCACAAGTTGTATGTGCCATAACTGAATACTCAACCCGCATTGGATTTAGTCACAACACTCCATTTTTTTTGCTTTTTATTGTAACTATGTTGCCACCCACAAAGTAACAGTATCCTGAAACCAATCTCTAATCCAAATGATCACTGATCCCTTCTGCATTACTGAATTGAACAATAATGAGATGACTAGAGGAGACCTATACAAGAAGATCGTTTTACATATCTATGATTTGACAAACTGCCTCCTGACACGGACATTTAGGATTCCACATAAACTGGCAAACCACTGCTACTAGAAAGTTAATATCATGCCATACCACAATCAAGTATACCAGTTTCACCTAATAAATCAGTGACATTCTTTGTCAAAGAAATTCTCTTTCCAAATCTTACAACTTCTATGCCCAAAAAATATTATAGTTGACCCAAATCTTCCACAGGAAAATGTCTGCTTAAATAAGCACCTTCTTTGTCACCACTATATAATCCACATACACTACAAGAATAATCATACCATTATATCACTTTTTCATAAACACTGAATGGTCAAACATAGCTCGCTTTAGCTCAAAGCCCATATTCAACCACCATTAAACTAACTTTTTCAAACCAAGATTGCATAGGATTGCTTGATTCCATAAAACAATAAAAGGCCTTTACAGCCCACTTCCCCTGTGCAAGGCGGTTTCTCCATATTCACCTCTTTCTGAAGCTCACCAAGTAAGAATGCATTGTTAATGTCAAGCTGAAGTAGGGGCCACCCTTGAACAATGGCAGTAGAAAAAGAAAACTCTCACTAAATTAAGTCAAACAACTAAAAAAAGGGATTCAGAGTTGTCCACTGCAAAAGTACGAGTCTGCCCTTTAGCCATCAAGCAAGCCTTCAAGCTTCTAATGGTTCCTAAGTAACAACAAAGAAGAAAAAAAAACCCTTTTTCACCTTTCTTTCTCTTCCTCCCTAATTTCTCCTCTTTTTTTCATGCCTTGACCTTGATTCAAACTTCTTCTAGAGCTTATTCCAACTGAGTTAAAAATTTCTAACTGGGGATGTAATAATTTTTAACTACTGTTAGTTCAAGTAATAAGCCTCTACAGATCATCTACCACACACCTCCCCTATTCTATCTATTGCACATTGAAGGCATGCAATCATTTCTCTCTCGCCCACCCCCTCCCTTTTGGGCTATTTACTATCTGGTGTGTAGTTGCTTAATGAACTTCTACTTAATTGTTAATGCTTTAGATGTAGTTTGAGATCCTAATGGCTTAATGTGTGCCCAATATGAACATACTGTATCTACCCCATTGCATATATGACACAACTTTGTATTACGTGTATTTATTTTAATTTCTTCCCATATGCTTATGGTAATAAAATCGACCCGTGGAATGAATTTCAATGTAAAAATTAAATTTATCATTATTTTGCTATATCTTCTGCAATTATTTAGGAGTCCTAGACAGTTTCTTCAGAATCTTCCAACACTACTAAGCATTCATGATATATTGTAGGCCAATACCAGGACTTTAAACTAAAGCTTCAAAGTCTCCCGAGTTAAGAGAAATAATCCAGTAAAGAATTAAGAATCAAGTGTTTACCACATGACATTAGGCACTATCTTTGGGGTGATCAGGAACTGACTAAAATGGAGAGGTAAGTTGCTGTCTTGCTGAGATTAAAAAGCCAACAAATAGACAGATTCACAGAACAGCTATACATTGATCTCCGCTGGAACTAATGTTTTTCCTCAAGTAGACAAGTTTTAATTTGTGAATGTTCTTGTTTAATATTGGGTTGTATTTCCTCCACAAGGCATAGGCTGACTTAAGTTTAATTAAAAGAATGACAGTATCCAAGGGTTCCAAGAACAACTACCATACCCTTACCAATTCAATTAATTAATTATATGCGATGTACAGGTTAACAGCCAGTGCCTGTAAATCCATCAAAGATTGAGGCTTTTAGAGACATGTAATGAATTCTATCATCAACTAAGAAAATTCTCATACGGACTGGACTCCAACCATCTGCAATATAGAGACCCTATCTTGAAACTATATCCACTAGAGACCTCTTGGATCACTAGCATTACAGAGTTGAAATTTTCAACTTAATTAAAACTTTGCATCTTCTCCTCTATCTTCCCACACACCACCATAACCCCACCAAAAAAAAAAAAGAAGAAGAAAGAAGCCTCTTGTTCTTTGTAATTGAATTCATCTCTTTGTAATTGACATGCTACTTTAAATTTCAAATAAATAATGAATTACTCTAAATATTCCTAACAAACCCAAGAGATCAAAATGACTTGTACCTTTTGTATTCTCATAAATGTTAATTGAGTTTCATCAACTCTTCATCAATGGAGATGCTCCTCCCCACTAAATGACAATGCGATAATTGAACAATATAAGTTATATAACCAGCTTTCAAAGGTTTACCCTCCAAGGGCCAAGATGCCAATACAACACTGGTATTATCATTTTGGCCTAGGATGTCTCTAATGACTGACACTTACAGGCATCCCATTTCCAGCAGTAGCTGAGCCCCATACACATTCAAATTCTGCATGTTCACATAAACTCCTTCACGTATCCAATCAACCGTGAAAGCTTAGGTGTGGGTCCCCAAAATATAGGCTAGCCATGGATCAGACAGTGGACCCAACTTACCATGTTATTGTGTACAACAAAGCGGGCATTACCACCAAATGAGAAGCATCATTGTCAGATCTTTTCCACCCCACTGAACCGATAAAAAGCTTAGAATAAAAGGAGTGAAGTCTAATTTCTATATATATATATATATATATATATATATTCCTGTAAGACTCGGGCCATCAAGCTCGAATGTGACAAGTTAGTGCAACATTGAAGGTTAGGGGGCATATCTAGCATGCCCCACCTAGGACACTGCTTTGGTGGGGCTAACACTGGGTAATGGCCACTTTCTACTTAGAAGATAATGTTACAACAAAAAGATCAATATGGACTTTCAAAAGTAATAAATCTATATGCTAGAAGCTCTGTTTGAGCATTTCATCGTAGCTTAAACATATCTTAACACTTGGGCAAGAAATCTATAGAATGCTTAGGGTTGAGATAAAGCCAATTTAAGGCCTCATATTATGACTGTAGTGCCAATTACAGTCAGCAGTGTAGTCCGAATCATACCTATTATACTCACAATGCTGAAATTATGAGTGCAGGAGCTTGTTTTGTTTTCAATTAAATAGAAATTGAGAAAGCCTTTCAATGGGTCTTCTTTTGTATTATTGGATGAAAACTCTCCTTTACACTCGTAATTGGAAGTACCTTAGAGAATATTTGAGAACAGCATGTCTACATAATATACTCTTCTCCTGGTGTCCAATCCTGCTCTCTCTCTCTCTCTCTCTCTCTCTCTCATATTGTTATTGTTATAAAAGAAACCCTATATTTGGGGGTTTCCAACACTATGAATCCTGTGTTTTTCAGTCAAATAATCCTGTATGCCTACTACACACACAAACATCAACTGGAGTGCCAGCAGTGTATTCCTTAACGGCTTTAATCCAAATCACCTACAATTCACACCATCAAATAAGGTAGGTCCCCAAGACACCACAGCACACGTTCCCTATCCCCACTGGAATAGTTGATACCCACAAACAGAATGCAAAGCCCAAGCTTTTCATATATTTTTTCTTGCTGGTTGTCAATGAGTAAATAGTGTTGATGATGGGCCATTGTCTATATGAAAACATTCAACCCAATCCAATACACGCCCCCCCCCCACCGCCCCGCCCCGCCCGCCCACCCCGCCCTCTCTCTTTTTATCAAGTCTAGCTCCTCTTTGCCACTCTTCCCCTTCTCTTGTTTATTCTATATATACTAATACATAAACTAAACCTTAAGAAATCAAAGCTAGATTTCTTATATCAAAACATTCAGGCATTCCACTTGTTTTAACAACACTTGGTCCCTTCTCTTGAAAATTCTGCTCTTTGAAGTACCTCAACATCACCTTCATGCTTAGTTATGGCTCAAATTACATCAGCACTCTTATAACCATGGGTTTGTGCCTATTAGAGCAAGGATTTCTTCAAAGAAAAAATTGTAGCAGCCCATTTACTAAATATTCTCATGATTTCTCTTGAAGTCCAATGACTAAAATGATTGATATGCTGCCCACAAGATCAAAGATTTCTGTAATCTGTAAACTACAAATAAAAATCGTAAACATTCATTTACCAATATTCTTAGGATTTCTCTTACGTTCTACTACATGAAGAGGACTGCGCATACCGTGTTTTTTTCCAGACGGAAAATGATAGTGAATTTAATCAGAAATTGAAGGTGAAAGAGGTAAGGAGAACTTCAAATGATGTATTTTGTAACTGTGTTTAAAGGTTCATAATAATACCCATTCTGAACAGAAAAAGCTTGCACAAGAACTAAGATCTATCATGCAACAAATAAATCAACTCAAAATTATAAAAATGGACTTGCATTGAGACATACATGCAGTTGAACTCTCATGCTGCAAATGGACTCGCTTGAGCTGAACAGCATCTCTTCTCAGCTCATATTCTTTAGGAAATTGTTCCTCCAAGAAATGATCAAGCTCTAAACAAACTTTAGGAAACCCACTCGGATGAAGAGTTTGACAAACTTGACACCTACGCATATCATCCGGTAGGTTGATGATACAGATTTCACAATATACTGAACAATAAAAAAGAATTAAATATGAGTACACAATTATTGGATATTTTGATAGGATAAATGACCAAACCAGATTAAACAATTAAGTGCATTAGCATACCATGGCCACAGTTGAGAACTGCAGGCCGAAAGAGAAGTTGCTTGCATGCAGCACATAGTAAATCAGCAATTGCAACCTGCTTGCAATTTCCATTAGGATTATTTTGAGGCACATTCTGTTCTTCAACAGCAACAGATTTAATCCCTTCAAAATTTCCATTACAGCTTTGCTGGGGAATAGCTGTGTCATTATCTTGAAACATTGAAACAGATTCTGATTGCTCAATATTTGCACAAGGTCCCTCTTTCCTGTTGGACCAAGGGTTTGAACACGAGTTGGACTGAGAAATTGTGGTGGAGGAATGTACAAGATTGCCCAGATGATTCAATTCTTGAGAAGAATGTGATCCACTTACATGAGCATCAAATTGTGGTGAGAAGAATCCAGTTTTCTTTTCTACTTCTGTAACATGCAAAGACAAAAATATATCAAATCATAGAATTGACCAAATATACCTAATGAAAATGTATATAAGATATATATATATATATATATATATATACAGTCGTGATCTAGTCAGCATATGCTTACATAAGTTATGCAAGCATGAAGCCCATAGATAATTGTGGGATGCATATTTTGAAAAATTTACCGTTTGATTAGGTACTGTACTAATGGATGTCTTGCATGCCAAAAATCACGATGATGAGAGTGATCCAATGTAAGAGTTTCAAAATATAGCTATGAAAAACTGTGTTTGTTGAAAGCTGTCACAGTTTTTCTCAGACATTTCCAAGAAACCAATCGTTGGATCACTGTGATTTTTAGCAAACATGACATGCATGAGTATAGTATCTAATTAAACAGTGAGTTTTTCAAAATCTGTCCCGCAATTTTCTATGGGTTTCATGCTTACATAAGTTATTTTAGATATTGTACTTATGAATGTCTTGCATGCCAAAAACTACAGTGGTCCAATGTTAAAATTTCAAAATATAGCTGTGAAAAACGGTGCTTATTGAAAACTATCACAGTTTTTCTCATTGACATTTCCGAGAAACCAACCATTGGATCACTTTGATTTTTGGCGCATGACATGCATAAGTATAATATCTAATCCAATAGTCAGTTTTTCGAAATATGTATCCCACAATTATCTATAGGCTTCATGCTTACATAAGCTTATATAAGCATACGCTGACTGGATCATTTCTGTATACAGTCCTGATCTAGCCAGCATATGCTTACATAAGTTATGTAAGCATGAAGGCCATAGACAATCGTAAACAATTGTAGACAATTGTGGGATGCATATTTTGAAAAATTGGCCAGTTGATTAGATATTGTACTTATGGATATCTTGCACTTATGGATATCTTGCATGCCAAAAATCATGGTGATCCAATGTCATAATTTCAAAATATAGCTATGAAAAACTGTGACCGCTGAAAATTGCCACAGTTTTTTCATTGACATTTCCTATAAACCAATCGTTGGATCATTGTGATTTTTTGCAGACATGACATGCATTAGTATTGTACCTAATCCAACAGTCAGTTTTTCAAAATATGTATCCCACAATTAACAATGGGCTCCATGCTTACATAAGCTTATATAATTTGTCATTTGCAAATGATCTGTCTATTCTTGGCATGGAGTCTTCTTTCTCATCTTCTATTGATTGGGATTTCAAATTCTTAAGAAATCTTAGTGACGGAGAGGCTTATAAGTTTGCTATCATACTTTCTCTTATGGAGGGTGTCTCTTTAAGGACTTCTGCCCCAGTTACAAGATGTTGTCTCCCTCTTTCCTCTAGTTTGTTTAATTGTAAATCTTAGTTGGATTCAGTGATTGAATTATAATGCTTTCCCTTTTCTGCCCTTTAATATGATTTGGAAGTCCACAATGCCTCTTAAAGTTAGATTTTTGTGTGAATTGTTGCTCTTAAAAGAATTAATACTAATGACTTGTATAGAAAAATAAGACCGGGTCTTTCTTTGTTGCCTCAGTGGTGCATCATGCACAAAAGGGAGGGGAGTCTCCTCACCACCTCTTTATTCATTGCTCAATGGCTAGATTTGAAAGGCAGTCCCTTTAAAACAAGAAAATACAATTCACATGGTGCATATAGTGCAAACTATATGTACTCCCTGAAAATGAATCATGTAGGAGACTGGGATGCTATTGTGCAAATAATTCCATTCATCATACTTTATATTATATTGTTTTTTCCTACTCTTAAAAATCTTTTTACTTCTCTACTTCCAAAGAACCCAAAGGAAAGCATAAAGAACGACTTTCTACATAAATCGACTCATCAACTATACATTCTGACTTATACTCTTCTCCTAGGCAGAATGTTGAGGTTTACAGAGAACAAGAGTTCTAAGCTCACTCGAGATGCAAAATAAGGAAGCAAAAAACTAATGCAATAACCCAATTTTCTCTCTCCGCATAATGTTCATCACCATATAGTGTGCGAAAACTCATCCAAAATATTTTATATTTTTTGAATCATATTTGACTTTCATTATTTTGTTTTATTAGAATTTTTTTTTTTTTTTGACAAATGACATCCTTGTCCCTTAAGAATATAAAACCCTCACCCCCCTATTTTTTCTCTCTCATTTCGGCAGAGAGAGAAATAGAGTCGTGTGAGAGAGAAGGAGGAGAGAGAGAGAGAGAAAGAGAGAAGGTCGCCGTGGAGCTCGCCGGACTGCCGCCATAGCTGCTGGAGTTGAGCTCTTTCCAATATTCATCATCTTCCCTTCTTTTTCCTTTCTCTTCACAACCCATTTTTGTGGGTTTATGGACCAAATGTTGAATAGGGTTGTGTTTGATGAATGTAGATGGTTTGGGAAGTTATTTGGTGATGTTTGTTTTTAGATCCATGGATTTGTTTAACGATTTGGAGTGGTTTAGTTTGGGTTGTTTTGTTTAGGGATTTATTTGGGTTTTATGGCAAAAACTTTGTGAATCTTGAGATCGGACCGTTGGATCTATAATTTTTGGTTGGGTTTAGTGTTCTTGGAATCCATTTGGGTTAGATCTAAGTTTGCATGTTGAGATTTTTAAGGTTTGATTGGTGTTTGGGAAGCTTGGGTAAGAAAATCGCGGACTAGTACGACCTGGGAGTTCTCTATCGATAGAGATATGTATTTTTCATTTTTTTTTTTTTTGCCCAGTGAAGATTTTCTAACTATAGGAGTACTTTTCTATCCATAGAGGTGGCAACTTCTCCTTTTGGTTCTTTTGTTCCTTTTAGCTATGGGTTTGCTTTCCTAGGGTTTTTTAAGGCCTAGAGGGTTTTATTACAGCTTGTTTGACAATCTCAGTTTTTGGTCCTAGCAGGTTCAAAACCATGCAAGCTAATTAGTTCATATCAAAGCTAGTTTTGAACTAAACTAGTTCAAATTTATAAACTGATTGGTTGGATTTAAATTATAAATTGGTTCTTAATCTTTCATTGTTTGGTTATCATAGCACAAGAGAGAAAGTGCGAAGAACAAAATGAAGCAGCATTAAAGTGTGCTCTCCTCACTACTCAGAATTGGAAGGGAAGAGATGGAGTGTGCATGAAAAAAAATTAAACCAACACCCTAACCAACAAATTCACCATCAATTCAAAATTTTCCAATAAAAATTTTGCAAATAAAAACCCTAACCCCCAAATCTTCAAATCCCAAGTCCCAACAAATCAAAAACTTTTTTTAATTTGAAAATGAAATTATATATCAAAACCCTAACCTCCATATCATCATCAAATAATTTTTTTTTAGCATTTTCAAATTCGGAAGAGAAAGAAACGATCTTCGAACCACAACTAAGTTTAGATAAGCAATCCGTCATCCTCACAGTTTCTTCACATCGCATGGTTAGTTTTAGCTAGTTGTAGAGCTTAATCGTCAATTGTGAGATCCATCTGGTAGGCCCGTCATCATGAGTGGTACTAACCCCTTTATCTATATTCATCCCAAAGAGCATAATTCCGATTTGAGTTGGAAAGGCAAACCTATTGAACAATACTGCTAACAAAG
>JAESVK010000636.1:429971-457881 GCA_017140935.1 Hamamelis virginiana
TTTTGCTTTGACATGGAGAAAGGGATTAGGAGACGGAGAGAGAATAGTATGCTCTTTTATTTTTCTTATCTCGGTTTCACGTAAACTATCTCTCCCTTAGAACAATTTTGAACCACTTTTCGGCCAAAATTAAAACAATTAGGAACCATATATTTGGCTTTAGTGCACTTACCAAACACCTTTCATAAACAACCAGGCTAGAGTTATACCCACCATACCTGGTTCTTGTGTTTCCCAAACACCCCCTTAGTGTGCTTTTGAGGCCTTAATAGTTGGTTTAGGAAAGTGAGGTCTTGGGTGGTTGTCCTATTTGGGGCACTTATATGGGTTGATCTTGATGTTACTTAGTTCTATCTTTTCTTTTAGATCGTGATAGTCCTGAGGACTATCTCTTTGGCATATTAGCACTTGCACTTGAGTGCATTGAACATTGCATTTGGAAGGCCCATGGAGCCACAAGGGTTGGAACACCATTGCATTTGAGGTAGGGATATGTAACCTTTTATTGTTAATAATGATATATGTGTTTATAATTGTTTTGAGAACAAAGTGAATTCTAAATGCTTTATGAATACTCTTGCTTATTGAAGTATTGAACTGATGATTTGATACATGGAATATACTGGTTTATGAACTATGGAAATTGTGTGACGTGGTTATGGAACGGAAACTCAAGGCTCGTTATAGAAATGTTTTATGAACTTGAAGTATTTATGAATATGGGAATGAGCTTTTCTACAAGTTGTTTTATGAGAATGGTTGAAGGGCACATTACTTAAACTGCTTTGTGAAATGATGTTGTTATGTATGCCCTATTTTCTAAACTGGTTTACGAATCAAGGAAAACTAATAGACTTTTTTGTTAGTCATTCCCCGATTCTTTTGGAAAGAACATTGATTTTGGAAAGCATGTTTTATGATTATGTGAGCTAAGGCTCTGAAATATTTGGATTTGAAATGAAAATGCCTATTGAAGAGTTTTTTTGGATTTTCTTGGATATGGATACCATGCGTTAACAGAGGTGCAAGTGTGAGTTCGCTCCCTCACCTCATCACGATGGACATTGGACATGATAGTTTCATATATATATATATATATATATATACACACACACACACACACACACACATACAGGAATGATACTATCCTGCTGGCCGGACATAAGCCGCATGCGGTCACTCTTTGGGAGCAGATGAAATCTCATTAAACAAGGCAAGCCTGACCAACTCCAAATCCAAGATTCAGCTTTCTCTCCTCCTAACACAAACTTGTTTCTCGCTCTTCCCCACATTATCTATTTATCTCTTTCTCTCTCATCCTCCCCATCTACTAGCACGACATCTCTCTCTTTATCTTACTCTCCATTTAATCTCTCTTCTTCCCCATGAGCACATCAGAGCTATAGCACTGCACAACCCCGAACGTCTCGCTGATGTGCCCTCAAACTCTACCTTGTCGGCAGCCCCTTTATGTCTTCCTCGCCGTCATCGACTGGAGTTCACCTCGTCTTTTGTGAAGAACGAAAAAACCTTTATTTTGGGATTCACAGTGCCGGAGTTGTGCCCTCATCTCGCTAGCATCTCCTTGCTCATCTCTCTGGCCTTCTTCTTCTTCTTCTTTTTTATTATTATTTAAGTGTGTGATTTACAATGCATGAATGCATCTGGTACCTTGGTCTTTTATCTATGGAATCAAGTGTTCTCATAGCATCAAGTCAAAGTAGTATGAATGCAATGGGTTTTTTTTCCCCAAATCATGTGATTTACATTATATGAATGCATATGTGATTGTGATTTACAGTGTATGATCGTTGATCATTTGATTGTGCCTATCAAGTTTGGATGATTTTTTCTTTTTTTTTCTAGAAAAAAGGACATTACCCAATTTAAGGGAACGTCATTTGCAAACTGGGAATGTCTTCTTCATTTAGGTTTGGCTAAAGAAAAAAAAGGTCTTTGAATTAAATTTACTATTTTATTTGAAAAACAACAGTAGGTTATTTTCTTTAAAAGATGGGAGTGACTTCTTCAAGTTTGGATGATTTTTTTTATTTATTTTTTTCTAAAAAAAGAAAAAGAAAACGACATTACCCAATTTAAGGGCACGTCATTTGCAAACCGGGAGTTACACTTCGTTGAACATTTTATAATTGTTTAAATATAATATTACCACTAACAATCTCTTCAACATAATTATGAAGAATGCATATTGTCCTAACTTCCAATTCTAATTTTCCCTAAAGTGTGGAAATCCTTATTAATTTAGAGCACTAATTTATTCAATGATTCAATCTCTTTATATTTATTTATTGTAACTCGACGGCAATGGAGTATTGAAAAGGGAAGTTGAGTCAATTAAACTAGTTTTCTTTTTTTCCTTTTTCCAAAACAAAATTATTTCTCTCTCTATGTTACCAATTCTTATCCCTTTTTGTCTTTATTTTTTTATTTTTTTTATTTGCAAATTCTTATCTAAAGTCAGTGATCATTTTAACATACATTGTTTTTTTTTTTTTTAAATGCAATAAACTATTTCAAAAAAGACTTGTAAGCCTTAATTATTCGTATAGATTAAAGATATGGGATTATTGTAAAAAAAGATAAAGGATTAAAATGATGTATTGACGGGTAACATGCTAGTTGATAAACATCATACAGATTTTTTTAGAAAAAAATTATTATAAGAAGAACTAAGTAAAGAAGACTCCCAGTTTGCAGGTAGATCGGTGGAGAGAGAGATTTAAAAAAAAAAAATTGACAAGGAAGACATAGAGGGGCTGCCAGTGAGGGAGATATAGAGAGCCTGCCGGTGAGACGTTTGGGGCTGCGCAGTGCTGTAGCTCCGATGTGCTCATGGAGAGAGAGAGAGAGAGAGAGAGAGAGTGATGTCGTGCTAGTAGATGGGGAGGATGAGAGAGAGAGAGAGAGAGAGAGAATGTGGGGAAGAGTGAGAAACAGGTTTGTGTTGGGAGGAGAGAAAGCTGAATCTTGGGTTTGGAGTTGGTCCGGCTTGCCTTGTATAATGAGATTTCATCTCATCCATTCATTAGATCCAACGGCTCCCAAAGGGTGACCACATGCAGCTTATGTTTGGCCAGCCGGATAGTATCATTCCTGTATATATATATATATATAAATTCTAACTTAAGGCCAGTCGGAAAGAACAAAGTATGCGGTTGGCAAGTTTTAGCTGTTGGACTGAATGAACGGGTGAGATTAAAACTGCAAAAGTGACAATTTTCAAGCAAAAAATGGCGTTTCTCTCCCCTCATCACTCCTCATCAAACACGAATTAAAAAAACCAGATTTTCTCTCTCTACAAGCAAAAACCCTAACCCTAACCCACATATATATATATATATAGACAGAGCTTCTAATATAAGGTGCACCTGATGCAAGATGCATCAGATGGCCTCTTCTAAAGCCACTTGTTGAGCATATTTTCAAAAACCGACCGTTGGTTTTGATGCTCCTTTCATGTATATCATGCCTGCAAAAAATCACAATGATCTAACGGTTGGTTTCTTAAAAAACCGACTGTGAAAAAGTGGTGACATTTTAAAGAACAAAAAAAGCCACAGTTTTTCAAAGTTACATTTTTCAGAAACCAACCGTTGGATCACTGTGATTTTTTGCAGGCATGATATACATGAAAGGAGCATCAAATCCAACGGACAGTTTTTGAAAATGTGCTCAACAAGTGGCTCTAGAAGAGGCCATCTGATGCAAGATGCATCAAGTGCACCTTATATTAGCACCTCTGTGTGTATATATATATATATTCCTTGTATCCCGTGTGGAAATATGAACGAGCTAGATAGGTTGTTCCTCCACCTTGACACGTGTCGACCTACCCGGAAGGGTTAGTACAACTGTCAGGTTGGGACGTTATATAGTGTTTCTCCAATTTTTTATGATTCTAATCAACTCAATTTAAAAAGAAAATTTGCATGTGTACACCTCTATACCACAGACTTAGGTAAGCGTTCCAAGTGTGTGTTCGATTCAGTTTTTGCCTAGCATCATTAACACTTTGCCTCATAGAGTATATGAGGCCCTCTCCCCATAAGAAAGAATGAAATGTATGATTTATTGACCATACATGAAGAGGTGCAACTATATATTTGCATAAAACAAAGCAAGCAAATGGGCGCCTAATGGGTGTCTATGGATCTGTTACCAAGAATAAGAAATGGTTTTAGTAAAACTAATGGGACAGATTATTAGAAGACATTTACTCTTGTGGCAGATAGGAACTCAATTCAACTTTTGCCATCCCTTAAAACCAATTTGGATCATCCACTTTTAAAATATATGTAAAGAACCTTTTCCTACAAGGTGATTTGAAAACTAAGTCAATATGGGAAACACCGTTGAGTTTATAGTTTCAAGAAGTGAAAGAAATCACGGGATTAAACTGATAGGTTTAGTGGAGCCATGCTAAATACTTGTTTGGCAATTGAGGCTCGCATGTGGATTGCTTTCGGAAGGTTAGCCACCTAAGGTGACATGATGGACGAGAGAACTTAGTTGAAGGGGAAGGCGGGGGAACTTAAGGGCAAATTCAAATTGGGACGAAAGACCAATGTATAAGGGTAGAGCTTAATCATTCCCTAGGGCAAACCCTTCCCCAAGCGTTGATCCTCAAACTTGAGGAGTAATACGAGGGAGTAATGACAGAGTTAATGGAGGACCCTAGTCGTTGATTTTAGTAGGTGGAAATGTAATTCCTTGTAGTTGTTTCCGAATAAAAGCATTTGCTTCAAGGAGACACTAAGTGGGGGAAAACTTAGTTGAGGTGGCAGGGCCAAAGTAATGAGAGGTCTCAAGGCCCTACCTTGTTGCATGCTTGCACCCCTATGAGTGGGCCTATTTAATAAGCCCACATATAATATGGCATGTCCCCAAAGGGACAAATGAAAATTGTTCCCCTATGGTGACTAAGTCAAAAAGTGAGCCGCCCAGTTATGGACTAAGTTGCTCAACTAGCTCAGTTAACGCTTGCTCCATCCACCAATCCAAGACCCTTAAGCTATCCCAAATGAACAGGCTAGAGTGGCATGTTTCCAAACCCAGCCCGCACCAAGCCCAAATTAGACCCCCCTAGGTCCTGCCACTAGCCCAAGCAGGCATTTAAGTGTCAGGGTGCAAAGAAAAAAGGGTTAAGGGCAAGCTCTGAGGTGTCGAATTTCCTCGAACCCATGTTGCCTAAATGCCTAACAACCTTGCATTTTACATAGAGGCCCTAAGCCCAAGTAAATTTCTTCTTATTTAAAAGGGAAAGGTTAATTAGCCTTAGGTGCCACATGTCTTTCATATTGAGAGGCCGTGTATTAGTTTCTTTTCATATATTTAGGACTTGTAAATGTTACACGGTCCTGGGTAGAACTTAACCCCAAAAGCTAGCTCAAGAGGTGAGGGTGCCCTCACGCTTATATACAGCACATTACTTTCATACCTAGGCGATGTGGGACTTCGCTTCACAGTAAACACTGTATTATTTTCAAAATTCTTAATTTATGACAGAAAATTCAGGAATTACCATCATATCATTCTTCTTAACACACATATTAATTTGTTGATATTCTTTCCCAATTATTTCCCATATTTTCCTTAGAAACTTCCGAAAACCAAAATCTTCTAATCATCATAATATTTCAGCATCTCAGTCTCTCAATTATTACATTTCAATATTCTATTTGCAATGCATGTACATAGGATTCGAAACTACTACAAAGTTCTAACCCACCAATTTCAAGATCCAACCTATATGTTAAAAAATCAAAAACAAAAACAAAAATTAATAATAATTTGGCGATCATATAAACAAGAGAAAATTGCATCCAAGCCTTAGTAACCAAAAACATGCATCTGACAAATGTAAATTGGTACAAGAATCATCATTTGATGAACTCTACTTATGATATTTCCTATTCCAAGAAACATCAAGAACAATGTTCTTTGACCATCTAAAATAAAGGCTTTGCCTGCTAAGGGTTTTCTCATGCCTAAAATCATTACGTCCAGATGATGTTAGGGCATCTGATTAATGGATTTGACATCACAATTATAATATATTTTTACATGTTTTGTGGCACTAAGGTACAAACAGATGGTCTCCATTATTGACTATACTAATCTTTTACCAAAGAATTGGTCCCACTGATTGTTGGGTTCCGCAATCTATTTGCAAGCATGTACACAGAGAAATAAGGAACTACTAAAGATAAGAGAAGAGAAACATCTTGTAGGGGAGTAAAATAGGACTATGATCCTTCTGGTGAAGCTGTTCTATACATTAGGTTTTTCATAGTCTATTGTATAGACATTTTTGGAAATTGGAACACATATTAATTAGCACATGAATCACAAGTGACATGCATAAAAGTACATTTATGTTTAAGCAATGCAAACATGAGATCAAGCTCACCAAGAATTTGATTTTCCCTTCTCTTATAGGCAACAGGATACATCTTCAAGAGCAAGAAGTGAAAGATTTGACAGATAGTCGGGAAGTGATTATATGGATGCCTACAAATTGGACAACGAGACTCAAATCGACGATTCATTGATCTATGGACACACCAGAAACAAGAAATGTGACCACAAGCTGCAACAAGAACAAACATAAAGATTAATTGTGTAACAATTTTACAGAGTTCTTGTCTTCATAGCAAATAGCAACATCTTACATAGCACAATGGGCTTGTAAAGGAGATCCCTGCAACATAAAATGAAACTCAACTTCAGAAAGGTTATTCACCACTCAAAAGAAAATCAAAATAGATTGATATGAGTATATGACAACTGAAAAGGGACCCAAACACCAATAGAAACCAACCAAAAACCTCTGCAGATTAATTGCTAAAAACATATAATCAAAGATAATATTTTATGATTATTTCCATTGGCCTTGGTAACCATATACTCTAATATTCATTTCTTAATCTGCTTAGGTCCCCAATGCCCAAGAATGATTTGAAAGAAGCTATCTGTGACAAGAATTTTGATTTCAGTCATATGTACCATTACAAGAAATCAAAAAAAGGAGGCAAATTGTCTCCTTGAGAAATTGTGTAGTAAAAAATAAGCTGAAGTTTAACAAAGTTTAACTTCCAAGGTTGAAATTAATCAACTTTCAATTTAAGCAATACCATAAACACACCAATGATCCTAGTTTTAGTGAGTCATTAAGACAATGCCAGAACATGGAAGATATATGGATATGACAAACCAATTGCTACTGATCACCTAAATGAATGTCACACATGCCTGTTAAATGTAAATGCCCACAATACCTTAACTTTATAGGCCCCTCTAATAAGCAAGTAAGAAGCATAAATGTGACCAAGAGCATGGAAGTTAAAGAGTATACTTGGAATGCAACTTTAAAGAAGAATGACTTCTGGCTACTTTATCATAATAGGTATAAACAGCAAAATATTTTGCGAGTTCCTCACTAATACTTCTCTTTAGTAATACCAAGAAAATTATAGGTCGACCTAACTCTATAAGGCAGCAGGTGACTTTATGTGTGCACTTAATTAGGGGCATTTCAGAGGTTGAAAAAAAAAATTCTGACCATTATTTCCAGTTTTTAACTCTAACACCTGAATAGGCAACTAAAATTATTTTAGTGGCCATCAAAAGTAACACTATTTGAAAAATGTTTCCAAACACACCCTTAAATACTCGAAGGAGCAGAAGCATTAAGGGATAGATATTTTGAACCAGATTTAGCAACTTCACACTAATAAATATTCAATTCAAATGACATAATAATACATAACAGACAATAATAATAATAATTCAAATGATATTTTTACTTCATCAAAAAATAAATAAAATGATATTTTTATTGCTCCCAACATGATGAGAACCAATAGATGTGAACAGATTTACCCCATCTAGGGGCATATTCCACAGTATTTTGAGAAATCATGTCTCAGTCCTCCATTCTACATTGTGGGACTTCAGACCATACACCATGATCTTCTTACCTTTGACCATGTCTCCCCCAATCTAATTCTTTACGTACATAAACATGGGTAAGCTTTGCCAAGCACTCTTACATGGAAAACAGCTATCAAACCCTGCAAAATGGAAGCTTTTCTCTTTGTCGAACTGACTTCCACTCTAAAATTGAACAATGACACCTCAATATTTCCTTTGTCTTTTCAGGACAATGAAGATGGTGGTGATTGTCATGGTTTGGAGGTTTCTGTTATTATGTTGGAAGCTCTTTTAGTACTGCACCTCGGTTAGAAGTTCACCAGTGTCATTGCCAATCAGGACACCCTTCTTTGAAGACTTTGAAAGCTATGACTCCTTTGTTATCTTCAGTGTTGAAAGTTGAAACTGATGCGAAGTCTATGATTTTAGCAAGCATCATAAGGTCACTTTTCTTTCTTGTGTAAATAAGCAAGGAACTATTCCTTTTAGGTTAGTTTGTTAATATGTTTCAAGTCCCATAAAGGCTACAACTAAACTTTTGTTCAGATATTTTTTTTTTCACATTTCTTCATGATTCTTCTGGACATGCATGGAATTAATAATTGAAAGATTGATTAAAATAGCTCATAATTTATAAACCCTTTCATGAACATGTATTTTTCACATAAAAATTGAAATATGGACCATTCCATCCAATTGTATAGCAAGGCTTTTTTTTTTATTTTTTTTAGAAAAATTTATATTCAAAATCAGAAAGAAAAGTGTTTAAGAAACCACTTTGCAAGCAAGGTATACAAAAGGAGGGGAGGGGGGAGGGGGGAGGGGGGTTTCACAATTACGTGTAACGAATCAAGGAAACTATAAAAAGAAACCCAATCAAAATTCAAAAACTCCTAGGTCTTTCCATACAAGTGTGAGCTATACATAATATTTAGTATTATTTTGTAGAGTTGACTTACCATAATTTATTAGTTTCCATGTATTAAGAGTTTCTATGTTTTCTAGGTTTCTATATTTTGTAGCGTTGACTTACCATAATTTTGTAATAGCTTCTCTATAAATTCTAGGTTTGTAATCATATTAAATACACTTTTTGAATAAGAGATTCTTCTTTTCTCTTAAAGATAGTTTTCATGGTATCAGAGCCCTAGGGCTATTGCTTCTTCTTTCTCTCTTTGCTGCCGCCTTCTTCTTTCCCTCTTTGCTATAGTGCCTCGCTACAGTGCTGCTACAGTGTCCCGCTACAGTACCGCTACAGTTTCTGTTAGGATTTCAACTTCTCTCCCAGCAAATATCAGGCTTTCTCTTTGATTCATGACTTTGTACGACTAAGTATGGCCGATAAGAAAATTCAAGCGAATGAATGTCACTTTTGTCATCAAAAGGGACATTGGAAAAATGCTTGTCATACGCTTATTACACCATGTGCACCTATGGTTCAGCCTCATCCCCGCTTTGATCTTGCTGCCCCATCTGTTGTGAGCACAGTGCCACCTTTCCCTATGACATCTATGTTTGAGCAATTTCAGACTTGGCTAGCATCCCAATCTCAGTCTCAGGCTTCTGCTATATCCACTCTCCACTCAGGTTTGAGTAATTTTGATTCTTCAGGTATTTCTTCTACCACCTGGATTTTTGATTCTGGTGCCTCTCATCATATGACTCCAAACTTGTCTCTTCTTAAAAATTGCGTCTCTCCATCTTCTCCTATTACCATAACTACTGCAAATGGATCTCACATGAATGTTAAATATATAGGCTCTATCCTTCCTTCCTCTAGCTCATCTCTCTCTATTCCTAATGTATTTTTTGTTTCTCAATTGTCAGGTAGTTTGCTTTCTATAATTCAGTTATCTGATTCTGGTTTTGATGTTATCTTTTCTTCTTTGACTTGTGTTGTGCAGGATCGGGTATCCAAGAAGCAGATTGGGACAGGGCATAGAAATGGTGACTTATATGTATTGGATACTCTTCAGATTCCCGAGTCCAGTTTTTCTTCTACCTTATCTTCATTTTCTCTTACAAATAAGTCCACTCCTTTTTATCTATGGCATGCTAGGTTAGGCCATGTGTCTAGTGCTCACTTAGAAAGTCTTGTTAAGTCTGGCCATTTAGGCAAAGTCCCTATTGATGATATTTCGAGAATGTAGTGAGTGTAAACTTGCAAAAATGAAGGCTTTGCCATTTCCTAAAAGTCTGTCTATTTCTGATTCACCATTTGCACTTGTTCATACTGATGTGTGGGGTCCTTCCCCGGTAACTACTAAGGGTGGTTCTTCTTATTATGTTTCCTTTATTGATGATTATAGTAAGTTCTGTTGGGTTTATCTCATGTCTCATAAATCTGATTTCTTTCGCATTTTTAAAGAATTTCACTCAATGATTCAAAACCAATTTTCCACAACTATTAAAGTTCTTCGCTCTGACTTGGGGGGTGAATATTTTTTAACAGAGTTTACTGATTTTCTTCTTAACATGGGCATTTCTCATCAGTATTCTTGTGCTGATACTCCTGCACAAAATGGTGTTGCTGAGCGGAAACATCACCACATTCTTGACACCGCTCGTTCTCTTCTTATTTCTTCTTCTGTTCCCTGTCTTCTGGGGTGAAGCTGTTCTCACTACTGTCTGTCTCATTAATCGTATACATACTCCTCTTCTTTCTGGTTTGTGTCCCTATGAAAAACTCTTTTGTTAACCTCCAAATTATTCTCTTCTTACGGTGTTTGGATGTACTTGCTTTATTCTTCTTCCTAAACGAGCTCGTACTAAACTTAGTGCTCGTTCTGTCTTATGTGTCTTCTTAGGCTATAGTTCCTTTTAAAAAGGTTTCCGTTGCTATGATACCGTTTCTAAAAAATTGTATGTCTCTCATCATGTTGCCTTTTTTGAACGTGTTCCTTTCTTTTCTATTCCTCCTCGCATAGTTCCTATTAGTAAAGAAGATCTTGTCTCTATTGATCCTTTTCCTTACTCTGTCCCTCCAGATGAGTATATTTCTGATTTGGATTCTTCTACTGTCCCTCCTGTTTCGTCTAATGTTTCCCATTCTGACTTTCCTTCTTTTCCATTAGTTTATTCTCGCCGGAGTTCTCATCCTCTATCGTTCGACGCCCCTTCTGATGTTCTACCAACTGCTGCCTTGAATACTGATGATCCGCCAACACGCCGGTCCTCCCGCCTTCGTCGCCCTCCGGTAAGACTTGGTTTTTCTAATACTTATTATTCTCTCTCTTTTCGGAGTTTTCTCACTTCTGTACATTCTTATTTTGAGCCTCGATCCTATAAGGAAGCCTGTTCTGATCCTAATTGGATTGATGCTATGCAAACTGAATTGGATGCTTTACATAAGACTGGTACTTGGGATTTGGTTCCGTTACCTGCAGATAAGAATCTTGTTGGATGTAAATGGGTGTATAAGGTAAAGACAAATCCTGATGGCTCTTTAGAGAGATATAAAGCTCGGTTAGTTGCCAAAGGTTTTTCTCAAGAGTATGGTGTTGACTATGAGGAAACCTTTACCCCTGTTGCCAAGATGACTACTATTCGTACTCTGATTTCTGTGGCCGCTGTTCGTCATTGGCCTCTTTTTCAGCTTGATGTGAAAAATACTTTTCCTAATGGGTTCTTGTCTGAGGAAGTGTACATGCATCCTCCCCCTGGTCTTCCTCATACATCAGGACTGGTGTGTCGTCTTCGTCGAGCTCTAAATGGTCTTAAGCAGTCTCCACGTGCTTGGTATGATCGTTTTCAGACCACTACCTCTCAAATCGGCTTCACTCCGAGTACTTATGATTCTGTCTTATTTATTCGCCATACGTCTACTGGTCTGGTTGTTATTCTTCTGTATGTGGATGATATGATCATTACTGGTTCTGATATTTCTGCTATCGATGCGGTTAAACGTCATCTTTTTGCTGAATTTGAGATGAAAGACTTAAGACCCCTTCGTTATTTTTTGGGCATTGAAGTTGCATCCTCTCCTTCTGGTTATTTGCTCTCTCAGGCTAAGTATGCTAATGAGTTGATTCATCGGGCTCAATTGACTGATTCCAAGTTTGTGGATACTCCTAAGGAGTTGAATGCCAAATTCTCTACTTATGATGGTGTGCTTTTGGATGATCCTACCCCTTATAGAGAGCTTGTTGGTAGTTTAGTCTACCTCACTGTGACTCGACCTGACATTACTTACGCGTTCATATTCTGAGTCAGTTTGTTTCTGCTCCTCGCTCTACTCATTGGGGTGCTCTCATGCACGTTCTTCGCTATATCCGTGGCACTATCTTTCAGAGTTTGCACTTATCGTATTCTTCTAAGCTTGAGTTAAGGGCTTATGCTGATTCTGATTGGGCTGGTGATGTTAATGATCGCAAATCCACTTCTGGCTTCTGTGTCTTTCTCGGTTATTCTCTTATCTCCTGGAAGAGCAAGAAGCAGACTGTGGTTGCTCGTTCTACTGCTGAGGCTGAATATCGTGCGATGGCTCAGGTCACCGCTGAGGTGATATGGCTTCGATGGTTGCTTTCTGACTTGGGTGTCTCTGTCTCTCCTTCTACCCCTCTTTATTGTGATAGCCAGAGTGTCATTCAGATTGCCCACAACACAGTCTTTCATGAGCGTGCCAAACATATTGAGATCGACTTTCATTTTATCCATCAGCATGTTCAAGCTGGGACTATTAAGCTTTTCCATGTTTCATCCGCTCTCCAGCTGGCCGATTTCTTTACTAAGACTCACACATCTGCTCGGTTTCGTTTCTTGCTTGACAAACTCTCGATGCTCTCTGCGCTTGCATCATGAGTTTGAGGGGGGGTGTGAGCTATACATAATATTTAGTATTATTTTGTAGAGTTGACTTACCATAATTTATTAGTTTCCATGTATTAAGAGTTTCTATGTTTTCTAGGTTTCTATATTTTGTAGCGTTGACTTACCATAATTTTGTAATAGCTTCTCTATAAATTCTAGGTTTGTAATCATATTGAATACACTTTTTGAATAAGAGATTCTTCTTTTCTTTTAAAGATAGTTTTCAACAAGAAGACACCTAGCTAACTTAATCTTTAGCTTGTCAATGACCTGCTGGCCTAGTGGCATTTATCACCACTTTAAGGGAGAGGTTTTGAGTTCGAGCTCACGGGAGTGCATCAACACCTATGTGTTAATATTAAAGGGAGTTCGGGGTAGGGGTAAATTTATATCGTTTGGAAAGAAAAAAAAAATTGCACGAGACATCATTTTCCATATTGCTAATGTGCCTTTGTTACCACTCTTGTCATCAGCCCTCAATCAGTTGGAAAATTAAATGGGGTATAACCCAATACACCCCAAAAATACTAAATAGAACTCCCACGAGGGCCTAGCCCCTTTACAATAAAGTAAAAGGTGATCCACCAACTCTTTGCTTCTTTGCACTTGACACATCTATTTGGCAAGGCTAAATTCCTCTTGATCAGACTATCAATTATCAAACATTTATTCTATATCACCATCCATGTGAAGAAAGTTGCCTTTGTTGGTACCGATGGCAACCAAACTTTAGAGGCTGGGAAACTACCAATGTCTCCTCTCGAATGAGCACCACAAAGCAACTTTACTGAAAAATGCCCTCTTCCAATCCTTTTCCACAGTATCCCATTTTCCAAACCCTGCCCTATTTTCACCTTACACAGCCTACCAAAGAAAGTCCACACCAAACATTTTTCCAAAATCTTATGCTAGAACCACCCCCAACATTAAACCTCACTTCCTTTTCAAAATCCCTTAACCTATTCATAATAACTTTCCAAAGGCTCACCTCATAATTTCTACGAAAAGCTTTTGTCTTCCACTTTCCCTCACAGCCATACTTCCAAAGCACCACATTCCTCCATAATGCTTCTCTTTCCATTGCAAACCTCTAAAGCTATTTGCTCATATGCGCTTGATTTACCAAAGCCAAAGGCCTTATACCCAGCCACCCACCTTCTTTTAGAGAGCATACCAAACAACAATCTAAAAGATAGAATTTGAATTCATCACCCACATTTGCCCAAAGGAAATCAATTTTTAGTCTTTCCAATCTATTAGCCACCGACCAGTATCTTAAAGAGCGCCATAAAATGCATTGGAAACCCACAAGTGTACTTATAATCCATGTTCCCTTCTTTTTTTTTTTCCCTTTGAAAAGAAACCCTCTCTTCCAACCACTCAAATCTCTTGTCAAACCACTTCACCACAGGTCCCCACAACCCTTTTTCCATAAAGAATGCTCCCAAAGGAAGGCCTAAATATGAGGGGAAGCTACCCACCCCACACCCAATATTAGAAGCTAGCTCTCACACCTCCATCCCTCACTTATCGAAAGCAACTCACTTTTTCCAAAATCTACAAACCCAATACAGTTTCAAAACAAAGCAGCACACTCTGCAAATAACGAAGTTGTTCCCCACTTGGGCTACAAAAAATCACGGCGTCATCCACATACAACAAATGGGGAATACACCCCCTCTCACCTTCACTCCCCTTCCTTCTCAACGCCTTTAATCAAATTAGCATCAATGGCCCTTTGTAGCAATTTAGTTAAAGCTTCCAATGCAATAATGGACAACAAGAAGGACTAAGGATCACCCTACCTTAAGCCCCTAGAGCTCTTGAAGAAACCAAGAGGACCTCCCATTGATCAACAAGGAGAAAGAGGCCGTCGAGATACAGTTCTCTACCCATTTCCTCCACCTCACACCAAAACCCATCATTCTCAGCAAAGATAATAGAAAATCCCAGTTCACATGATTATAAGCCTAAATCTCATCCAATTTACATATCAACGTCGGGAACCACATTCACCCCCTTTACCACCCTAAACTCTTCCTCCTCAAACCAAGGTCTCTCCAACCACAATACTTCCTCAATCCCAATGGGGTTATTCCTCTAAGCAGAGTAGCCTTTGAGGGGTATTAAAAATCCACCATTTACAATCAGTTTACCAATATAGTTTTGACAACTATGAGCATTCACCATCTGATTTTTTTCCTTAAGCTAATCTCATACAACTCTGCTCTATCAACCTCAAAAATTCTCTTTTAATGTCTTTCTGTCTTCCACCTCCCCCTGAGACAAATTGACCTCTTCTTCCTTTTTGTCAAGACTTTAAACCTCCAAAAACTTTGATTTAGAGATTGCTACCCTACCAACACATTCTTATCCCACTTCTTGAGCTCACCTTTCAAAGTTTCCATCCATGAAAAGTCAAAGAAATTGCGCCAACCCCATGTTCTTAAAGAGAAATGGACCTCTAACATGCCTCAACTCTTTGCTATTCAAAGCAATAAAGGAATGACCTGAACACAACTTTGGCAAAACAGATTGGATTACATGAGGGAATAGATCTTCCCATATGGTGAAAAAAAAGTAACCTATCCAAACTAGAAATGGCAAGAGCCTCTTGATTATTGGACCACATAAACAAATCCGAGGATCAATCAACTCATTTCTATCTATAAATGAAAAAGGAAAAACTGCTTAAAGTCCCTGACAAAGAGGCATGCCCAAAGTTCTCAAAAGGGAATCTCAACACATTAAAATCGCCTGCCACACACGAGAGGATGTTCCACTCTCTCTTACTTTCTTCCAATTCCTCCAAAATAAACCTCCATCATTCCAATCATTCGGACCATATAACCCCGACAGGATCCATTCCAAACCACCAGAAATATATGCACCATCTAAATCCTATTATATGGTACATTATGCCAACACCTAGTATTAAGTAAAAATCTCTCCACAAAATAATGTTGTGGAATGGGAAACAAAAGAATCCAGATGATGGAAAGGATATAATTTAATTTGTTTAATTAAGAAATTGACCAAGCTTACCCGTGCCCCTATCGCAATCAAAGCCCTGGCTAAGCTAACTATGCAGGCTCAACCAATTAAGGCAAATATCTTTCAAAGAACATAAGTAGAAAAGGGGGAGGGGCAAGACGTTGCAGGAGCTTTATGTTTCATATGATACAAAGAATATTTAGGCAAGTTAATGCTTGCTTATTTTAATAAATTATTATTAGCATGCCTTATTGATGCATATGAATTTTCCTAAACTTTCTTGAGGTGAGGTCATGCTTACAACCGTTAAACCTTCTATTCTATAAATAGCATGTCATAAAGAACATCTTCCAATCCATTTTTGTTTCTTCATCATCCATTACTAATTGCCTCCTCCTTGCGTATTTGACTATTTCATCTCTAACTTTTCTCAATATCAAGGTCATGGTACAAAATATAAACATACTTTTAAACTGGACAATAAAATAGGTTTTGTCTAGTTATTGGCATATAGTCCATACACTATAAGGTTACAATCTATTACAGATTTCATATCCCACATCGGATAGGCACTAAGGAGGTCTTGTGCTTATAAAGCGGGTGCGGTACCTCCACCTAATTGACTAGTCTTTATGTTGGAACTCGACATGACAAATGGTATCAAAGCAAACCTAACTGATTGCATCGTATATTTACATATTTCTCATGCATTATTCCCACCATGTTGTGCATACTTGAGCCATTTATATTAGTAAATATGTGCTTTTTATGTTTTCTTGTTTTTACATGCCTTGTAAGTAAATGCAATAAAAGGGATGCTTTTTTGCATGCAATGTTGGAGCTTGGAGTCAAGCCTTAGAAGTCTTCAAAGGTCATGGGGCTTACACGACATACTTCTAAGTGTGTCTAGAGGCCACATATCAAATATCAAAGCAAATGTCCAAGTGGTTTGGAAGATTGAAGCATATGAAGCCAACAAGCGCAAAATCTTACCAATCTGGGTATTTCGAAAAACTGCTTCTCTCCATTTTGAATCAGACCATGAGACTACCATGGTTTGAAAGTAGACTTCTCAAACTTCGCAAGCATATAAAGATCATCCAAATCCGACTCCAGACGAGAGAGATACAACCATTTGAAGTTGGAGGCATTTTTGAGGTTAGAGGAGTTTTCAGCAAGGTTGTACCGGTACACATTTGCATGTACCGGTACATACTCGTATAAACTTCAACAATTCAGCAAGGTAGTGTTATTTTGAACCGGTGCACCCTTTCTATGTACCGGTACATGTTTATTCCAGATTCCTTCAACATTGTGAGTAGTTGTGTACCAATCCACGATTTCTATGTACCAGTATACACTATCTTCAGCAAAGTCCACCCGTTGGCATATTTTCTTTTGGGTCAAAGGTCTTTTATGTAATTTTTCCCCTACTTTTTGTAACCCTAAAAATTTGTATAAAATGATACTTTTCAGCTAGAAAAGGGGGGTTCTAGGTTTTATTTGCTTTTCTTAGTTTCTCTCTCTAGATTTTGGATGTGTTTAGCTTAGTTTCAAGTAGTTCGAGTAGATTTCTCCATTTTTCTTGTTGCTTTCCATTTGTAAGCACTAGTGTAGGCTGTTTCATCTTTCATTTTAGCTTTCAAACTTTGTATTTCATCCTTCAAGTAATTTCACAGCATTTATTTCAAGTTTTATGCATTTATGAACTTTGTTCTTGTATTTTCTCTTCATCTACGTGCATTTACTTCTTTGGATGGCTAGCTAAGCAACTCGATGTGAGTTTTATGGTGGATTTCTTCTCTAAACCCTAGGTAAGTGGTTTTCTCATCATATTTATGCTTTCAAAGATTGTAGAATGAAATGAAATGCTCTCTCATCTCTTGAACCCATGTGGTTTTGCATTTTTTACCATTGTATGACTAGTTATACTTGTTGTATTTGGTTCTTGAGCTTTTATGCACTCCATATGTTTGTGAAAATTACCATGAGAGCATTTTACCTCATTTGATCTTTCATTGTTAAAACTACCGAACAAAATATTCTTCAATGGATTTTTGTTTGAGAAAAGGCATGAGAAAAACCAAAGGTTTGGATGGAATGAACCCATAGAACTCATACTCTTTAATTTACATAGTTTTTATCTTGAAATTTGGTGCTAATTTTAGATTAAACAACCAACAATCTCAAAACCCCCATGATTTTACACTTGTTTTTATATTCTTCGGGTATCAAAGCATAAGGTTTCTCTCTTGAACTTCATACCCATTCCTTGTGGAAATGACCATGGGCCTCCCCATGTTGGTAACTACACCATCCTACACTTGGGATAAAGAATTGCATCAAAAAATAGCAAGCATCACTAACTCCTAATCCAGTGTTGTGCCAAGTGCCCACACTAAGGGGTGTAAATGCTAATAGCAAGTCTTCCCGCTTGTAGGGTGCACAGGTAGGCAGGGTGGTCCGACGAGGGCACTGTGAGTTCCGATGGGGGGGAATGTTACGGATTTCTTATCCCACATCAGACAAGCACTGGGGAGGTCTTGGGCTAATAAAGCGGGTGGGGTACCTCCACCTACTGGACTAGTCTTTTGGGTTGGAACCTGGCCCGTGATGCAATCCATAACATATTTTTACAAGTCCTTTTCCAACTAAGCAAACTAGTTTTTTCAAACAAGGTATAAATTATAATTAATAATAATACCATGCGAGAGACTTCACAATTGCCTCTCCTCATAGTGTAAACCATGTGAAGCCAAGTGATAAATGCACTAGTTTCACCTATCAACACCAGTTTTAAGTTTTAACTCAAAATGTTGTCAAAAAAGCGAGTCAAGAATACATCATCAGTTAAATTAGTAGTATGTGTTGATGATATTATTATGACTAGAGATGATATCAAAGGCCAACAAAATCCATAATGGTATTTATGTAGTTGAATTAACCCCAAAGACTTGAATCACATCCTATCCTCCTATGACCATGTTTTTGGGTAGCCCACACAGTCCTATGTCTGTATTTTAGTAAAGCTAGAAGTACAAATGAGAAATTAGTTGATACTGATGTTCAAAACCAATTTCATAGAAATCATTCTCGTTATCTAAGTTCTAATACCCATGAGGAGTGAGAAATTGAGGAGTCTGTTGCCAATTAAATTACAATGGAATGACAGGAGCAGTGAATTTCTCATAAGCACTGTAACAAATATAAACCCATCAAATTGAAGAGGACACTTTGCAAGACAACTACAACACAAATAATACTTTGTAGTCTAAATGGTTGGGAAATCAAGAAACATGTTCATAAAATTACAGACTTCTACGTGATCCACTCTTCTCCCTTGCTATTTTGAAAGACGATGGTTACTTTGAGGGAATCAACCTCCACAAAACAAGTTTCTCTTGGATTAAAATCTGCTTAACCTTTACAAACACAAGGAAGAGTGGAAGACTTAAATATCTACATGGGTCGCCACTCCAGCAATTTAGCAACTATCCCAACACATACACGGGACCATAACTCCAACACTACTGCAACTTAAAATAGCTGCCTATTTTAACTAATTACAACTAAAACAGGAACATGATATGGTCCATCCTAACATACACGCCAATCATGTAACATAACTAGAAATGAAATGTTAAATGCATTAACACAAGAAGGGATAGGCGGGTAGCACTAGCTTTGCACTTGCACATTATCCCAAGTATTCGTTCTTTTTTCTGCAATCATTCATTTAATAGTTTAAAGCAATTGTTTTAGATATTTTGAGAGGCAATTGCTATGGAGTAGAGTAGACAAATTTTAAAATCTATCAATCGATATTTTACACCAATACGAATTGAATGATATGAAATTATTAAAGGGCATCTTCAGAATAGAATTTTGAATACACAAAATCAGAGAATTCCCTTTATATAATTTATAGTATAGTATTATATAAAGAGAACAACACACTTAGCATGCTCTCTTTTTTTCTTTTTCATTTTTTTTTTCTTTTTTTTGCTAAAATTTCCCCTTACAAAAACCATTTTTATAAAGATACAAAAGTAATCGTCGCACCATCCATGACTCCTTATTTTTGTAACCACCCCATTCTATTTCTCTCTCTAACTCTAGAATTTCTACCTTTTTAAATTCAAAATTTTAAAATTAAATTATTTTTATTTTTATTTTTTTAAATTCTATTATTTTTGTTGCCCATTAATATTTTAATATTTTCATACCATTCAATGGCTATTGGGTAAAATAGTCAATTGATAGATTTAAATTAAATTCCCCTTTACCCCATTTTTCTGCACAAAACCCACTAAGGCAGGGCACAAAACCCCCTACATAAATTTGCGTGTGGTGCACCGTAAAATAGACTTCCTGTAAACAAAAGTATTTCATCCCTAATTTCTCAATTACATTAAAAAAAAAAATTAATAATAATAATAAACTCAAATTCCTAAACATATTGTGATTCACGCCAAACAACGAATCAACTCTCTCAAATGAAGTAAATAAATTAGATGATTTTAAAGGAAAATAAACAAAAGTTGAATCGAGTACACAGTAAGAGCATAATATTTGGAGAGAGAATAAGCTTTGTATAGGTTCAAACAACTCACAAACAAACGCAACACGTAAATGCTTCGGAGATTTCCTCTGACTCGACGTCATCTGTGGTTTGATCTTCCATTGTTTAAAGGAAGCTACGAACAGAGAATTTGATTTCTTTTTTTTCTTTTTTTTTAGAGAGAGAGAAATATAGGAATTATGTGAAAGTGAGCCAAACCCTAGAGAGAGATTGATTGTTGAGAGAGAAAAGCTGTGAAAAAAAATCAGAACTTTCAGACGGAGGTTTGTAACAAATCATTGAGCATTTCCTCCTTCCGACTGATACGGTTGCTGTACTGCTCCAGCCACTTATATATGTAATATGTTATACAATTGGGATTTGGCACACAATAATATAAATTATAAAAAATTATAAATAGTTTTTGGACAGTCAACTTTTTAAAATATAAATTATAATCTATATATATATATATATATACTTACTTATCATAAAAGGCAGGATAATCAATTCAGTGGGCGGATGATAAAAGGCAGGATAATCAATTCGGTGGGTGGACAAATTTATTTTGATTTTTGCTATTGACAGGCTTCTGATTTTGCTACTGCCGTACCAATTTTTACTGTTTAGTTCTCAAATTTTCAATTTTTGCTATTTTAAGTTTGATTGTTGCTAGCTGTCCATTGATCTTTTATCCATTTTGATTTTTACTGTTGACAGATTTCTGATTTTGCTATTGCCGCGCCAATTTTTACTGTTCGGTGGTTAAATTTTCAATTTTTGCTATCTCAAGTTTGATTGTTGCTAGCTGCCCGCTCATCTTTTGTTTAGGCTGGGGAGATGAAATTACTTTCTTAGGCGGCACTTGGTGCATCTTTTGTTTAGGCTGGGGACATGGAATTACTTTCTTGGGCCGCACTTGGTGCATAGGTTCGATAGACGATAGATGGGTTTTTTGGTCTTTTCGCTTGTATACCTAAGTATTATGCAGATGGTGTTGACGTTATGGATGAGGAGATTACTTTCATGTCCTTTGCAGTTAGCTTTCGATCCGTTTGTTGTTTGGAGTTTTTCGACTTTTTCTCATTTTCTTCCTGTACAGTTGCAGGCTATTGAGTGTAGAGGCATGTGATGTATGTTATCTTTAGGTGCCTTTCTCTCTCTTCGTGGGTGATTAGACATGGGTGATTAGACATGTTGCAGGCTTTTCTGCTGCATTTGATGTTTGATATTTACGAATTTACTTATTTGCCCTTTGCAATTGGGTTTTTAGCTTTCTCTTGTAAATGATTTTTTGGTCCTTTTCTTGGTTTTGTCAGGCATAGCTACAGAGGAGTAGCTATGGAAGCTAGCCCAATGTGCCATTCTTTTTTACCGTCATTTGGTTGCTTTGGTTTCGGTTTTGGCTTACACGTGAAGAAAGGAAGTTTGCAGGCGGCTTCTTCTTCGTTGTTGGTCTTCTTCGTTTAAGCTTCCTACTTTGGGTGGATTTCATTGTTGCAGATTTTGATCTGCCGTTTGTTGTTTCATATCTTCGTGTTAGCTTTAATTTTATTTTGTTGTTTCTTCGATTATGTTTGCCTTTTGGTTTTCCATGCATTTGTTTAGCCTCTTCATTCTTTGGTTGCTGTGGCACTAAACTGATTTTACCTTTTTTTTTCCTTATTTGCAGTGATATGAAGAAAAATAAAGCGACTCAGGTATGGAGTTTTTCTTTTTGGACTTTTGGGTTTTTTTCTTTTTTCTTTTTTTAATTTGTATTTTGTGGGTGTTAGTCTATTTTGGGTTTAGGGCTATGATTTAGGTTTCGCGTGATTTGAAATACTAACCATCAATGACATTTCACAAAAAAGCTTCTTTAAGAAATTTGGGATGGTTATGGTTCGAGACTCACCATCATTTCATTTTCAGTTCTAGGAAATCGCAAGGTTATGATGGTATAATTTTAAGTGTTAACCAACGAGAAGGCTATTTTTTCTCGATTCTAGTATGATAAGAAGAAAATCCAGTGTGGTTGAGTGCCACTGAAATGCTTCCATGGATGCTGGCATTTCTGTCATGGAAGATGAAGTTCATTGATGTATGCCGCTAATTTAGCTTCATTTCCATTGTTTTATTGATTTGTGGAAATACATCATATTGGATTGCCAGGTAACTGCTAAATTGTAGTTGTTGTGCAAGTACAAAAATTATGCTATAATGTTTTATTGATGGGTTAATATTTATACATCCCAAAAATTATGCACTTCTTGTGTTTAACAAAAGTACTCACTATATTATTTTGTCAACAGGAAGCTCAAGATGTTGGCTTGACTGGATTTTAACTAAAACTCTGATTGTTTTGCAATCATAGAGACTGTATGGGTAAGTTTTTCACAGACTCCAACCTTAAGCAAGTAGGATATATGATTTGTTTTTAGTTTTTGGTTTTCTAAGTAACGGATTTAGGGGATCTATCATATTATGATTGTTTTTGGTTCAAAGCTATATATTTTGTTTTTCTTTTCTGTTTACTTTTTGTTAATGTTGAGTTCGCGCGCAGCGGATGCTCCAACAAAACTGAATTTTATTAATAGAAACTCTCACAACTACAAAAATATTTGTACTCGCACACTACAATAGTACACTCAAATATACATTAGGAAGATCCACTCCCACCAGTAGCACACAAGACTAACTCACACACTCCAGACTTCACCCACACTCCAGACTTCACCCACTCACTTGCCTTGGACACTTTCTCACATGCATACAACAAATAGATCTTTCCCCTATATATAGCTGCTGCCACCGACTTGCTTAAGTCGGTCCTTCACCAACCGAAGGCTCTACACTACTCCATGGAAGTCGGCGATGAACCAATCTTAAAATCACCAGAAACTTCCAATTCAGGCGGCAATAAAAAATCTTCTAGAGAGAGAGAAACAAAAAGAAATTAGAAAAATCTAGAGAAAGATAGAGGAGGGGAATCTGGAATTTTCCAGAGGCGGTGATGATCCTCAGTTAATTTTCCCCAACAGATCTGAGATGGGAACTAAAATAGACTTTAAACTAAATATGTATATTGATGCTTATATGGCCCCCTTTTTTTGAAATTAAGCTAAGCTCTCAACTTCCTATTTTCTTTGTTTTTCTTTTGACTGAAAGCATTTGGAGCTTGCTTTCAGTGAGAGATCAAGGGAGTGAAGTTGCAAAGTTTGCAGTATTGAGGTGTTGAGTGTTTGGGTGGTTGTGGTAGAGAAGGTTTTGCCTTTTCGCAGTGTTCAGATTTTGGAGAATCACCTTCGTTTCTCTTTTTCTGCTTTCAAATTTCTTGCTTTTTTTTGCCACTCTGTAATATACAACGAGGCTTTTGATTTTTTGTTTTTTTTTGAGAAGTAGGGTAGAGGTTATGTATTTTTATTTGGGATCTTTGGGTTTCTGCTATTATTCGGGCTATAATAGGTTTAGGCTCTTTTTAGGTTGCTAGGATCAAATGGGCTGGGAGCTCTTCATTCACTTATAAAACTACAGGCTTCTTGTTAGTTACAAAAATTTATTGCTTGAATTGATACTTTTCTTTTTAACTTCAGAACTTTTGTGTTCTTTGGTTAATCAATTAGCCCCGTCTAAACTTTTATGCTGTCTGGTACATCTTGTGATTAATTTGTCATCTAATTTGATAGCAAGATATTTAGGCAGATGAAACCCTTTTCTGTGTGATAAGAATTAACGAATTCTGATTACTGGGTTGATAGATCTCAGATATGTGTGTGTGTGTGTGTGTGTATATATATAGCATCAGACCTCCTTTAGATCGGAATGTAATGCATTTGTGCTTGGTTAATTGAAATCCAAAGCAAAGTATCCTACTAAATGCTAATCTACATAACCTTTATGGCTTCACATGGTAGCTCTTTAATTAGAATGTGCACCTCAGATGTTTTCTCCCTGCAGGAGATTATTTATTTTGTTCAAACATTTGTGAAATGATGATCGATAAATACCATATTTTATATCGACATATACTTGGGCCAATCGAACAGCCCATTTTTCCCCTTGTTTTGAAAACGGTTAATTTGCCCTATCATGGGATTAGTAAATCTAACATTTCCCTTTGTTTTGAGAAGGGTTAATTTGCCCCATGCCATGGCTTCTGTCTCTCTCTCTCTGTGTCTCTCTAAGTTTGTAAAGCTAATGCCTTTTTTGAGATGTTATGTGTTTGCACGATGTGATACTTTTTGAGGTTGAGATTAATTTTGGGTCTGATTTTGTTGTGCTTAGATGTTAGATCTATAATTTTGGTTTGCTTCTCTTTTTCTCAGTTTTCTCAGCAACCAAACAGGAGAGCTTAACCAAATACATGTTGCTATAATTGGCTTACAGCATTGTTGAAATGATCTCTTTAAAAGGCTGGTATAACTTACTTTTTAGAAAATGTTAGAAGGCTGTATCCCAAAGGTTGAAGATTATTTCATCTAATTTACATTACATACCCAATTTCCAAGCTTTTTCTATTTACTTCTCATTATTTTGTGTTAAAGTAGACCTTTGCAATCACTCATTCTTTCTTTGATGCCTATATCTTTTGTATATCAATTTGTATATTAAATAAGCATTCCATATGATAATGTGCTCGAAATTAGTTTTCATGTGATGCGTGCTTGGTAAAAGGATGACCCTAATACAAATATGTTGTCTGTCTGCAGGTATGTATAAGTGGATATCCTACCTTGAAATTCTTCTCAAAGAGCAACGAAGCTTGTGAAAATTATGATAGTAGCTTATTTAGATGATTTTTTTTTTTATATTTGATTAATGAGAATAGTGGCACTAATAATGATAGAAAAGTAAAACTCACTTCCAAAGTTATTTGAATCTTTGGATAATTTGGTGAATTTTGCTGAAGGAGTTTCTAAATGATAGCAATGCTTGAAAGTGGCAATCTTTATCCAAATGGAGGAGAAAGTTGAGAAGCTTGAAGGGTTTAGTTGCATGGCTAAGCAGGCTTTATGGTTTCTACTTTTGCCCAGATTTAAAGAACATAGCCAAAAATATTGAATTAGGTCACTGATGAGCCCAAACAAGGGAGGTTATTTCCTTGTTCGTGATCAAGATTTAAATTTATAAAACTACTCGTGCTTGTAACCTCAATTCGTTGAAAATACAGTTTTCGCACGGGTGTCGATCCACAGGGACTAAAGGCTGAGTTATGAGAAACTTAAGTGAGTTCGATTTTAGTTAAGCGAACAATCTTTGATTTGAGAGTGGTTGTTTGTTTAAACTAAAGAATATAAAATAATTACTAAAAAGTAGAAAGTCTTGGGTTGTCGAATCCACTTAACTCACATCAATCGCATTCATAAGTTGATTAGGGTTTATGCATATCCATGGTAGTGGTGATTTAGACTACAAGAATAAATCATCCAAAATAACCATGTATATATGAATCAAGCATGGATAATCCCTTTAAGGCATGGATTGTCAAACGAGAATGCACAATCCATCCAAGTAGGGCATGAACCATCTTACTTCACATACACATGTTCGATAAGAACCATTGTATAACAAATATAATTGAAATCACAGAAAACAATCATATTAATGGATGAAAACATTTAAAACCAAATTGCATTAAAGCAAGATTCTCAAAGTTATACAATCACCATAAACATGTACAAAACCTAAATCCAAACCTTACGAATACAAAAGAATGGAGAGAAGCTTCATCTTTAACCCAAGAGAGAAACCTAGCCTTCCATGGTTGGAGGAGAGTTGTCACAGTTCTTCATTCCTTCCATGTGCAACCAAGAATCCCTTGAGAATGAGAGAGAAGAGAGAAAGAGAAGAGAGAGAGCTTAGGTCAAGCCTCCAAAAGATCCAAGATCCCCTCTAAACAGGCTTAGAGGGTGTATTTATAGTGTACCAAGACTCCCCCTCTGATAAAACTACCAAAAATAGGATAAAAATAGCTTAAAAAGTCGAAAACACGCTTCCCGAGGAGCCTCCTATCGATAGGCTTGAGCCCACTATCGATAGGATTGACCCCCTCTCGATAGGGTAGCTTTCAGCTGCAAAATTTCGACCCGAGAAGGCACCTATCGATAGGCCTATCGATAGGGTTTGGCTACCCTATCGATAGGGAACTTTGAAAATCATCATGAGACTCCCCAATTCAGAAACTAGACTTCCCAAGCTTTCTAACGATAGGTCGTACGTCAAAATCGGAGTCCGGACGAGGGAGATATGACCATTTGAAGTTGGAAGTTTTGTCGGGAAAAAACTGCAAAACTCTAAAAGTCTCCAAATTGCTTCTAACACTTTTCTATCAACTTTGGCACATTAAATCCATCTCAAACCATCCTCCTATCATGCAATCCACCTTGAACAAAGCTCCTAGCATGCATAGCTCTCTCACTTGATCTCCAAGAGCTCCAAAATGGAATATTTGGCGGGTTTTCCTACAAAAAGCACAGAACACACGTTAACACTAAAATTAACTAAATCAAAGTACTTACGGTGTAAAACCATCGAAATTAGCCTTCGAATGCTGTAAAACGAAGCATGATTGTGATGCAATCACACCCTCCAACTTTGACTTTGCTAGTCCCTAGCAAACACTGAAACAAGGAAAACTAAAAACAACAAGAAATCAAAATATCAAAAAAAAACACATTAAGTAAAAGCCACTTTCGCAGGGAATCGCGATTGCATTTAGCGTATGCAATAAGCCTTTAAACCCCTAGGTTCCCCCTAGTGGACGAGTTATAGTCTCGTGAGGGTTTGCAGAAATGACACCCACAAACATGACAATCTTAGTACATCCCCTTATTCACAAAGATCAAGAAAAACATATTTCAACACAATGGGCATGCTAAGCAATCTAACTACTCATAAGTCATGCAATGCATTGAGCTAACATCGTATAAGCAAACTCCTTGTGTAGTGAAGTGGAATCACGCAATCATATTCCAAACCATCAAATAACCATGCTTAAATAAATGAGGTAGTAAACACGAAGAACAAAGAGAATGAAAATTGAGAGATAAGATACAAAAGATAAGAAAAGAAAAACATCACTGCGTAAGAGAATTTCAGAAAGAATGGGGAATGAGAACAGAAATAACACACATATGCATAATAGATAGTAAAGTTGCAACAAAATCCAACATAAGCAGTTCATGGAATCAAATAGGACTTTATGTGCTCAATAATGCCTTTTGGTTCAAGGATGGAAAACAAAAAGATATGTGATGGTTTAAAAATATGGTTTAGGTTCTCTACCCAACCATCACATATACCAAACCTAAAACAAGACAAGACACACATAAACTACTCTAAAAACACAAAACAAACCATAACTTACACAACCCAACCCCCAAGGACTAAAAACAATGTACCATGCTCTATAGCAGAATTACCGAGTTCAGAGAAGATTGGAATATAAAGGATTTCTGGGTTTTTATTTTTGCTGCATCCTTCACTTTTTAAATTTTTCTCTCTTTTTTTACACACCCTCCAACTTGAATTAAGCTTTATATTTTCAGCTTTGAGAGGGGTAATACACAAGCAAACTTCTTTTTTTTTTTTTTTTATGGTTTTTTTTTTTTTTTT